>SKCR01001358.1:0-65328 GCA_019454045.1 Zanthoxylum bungeanum | reverse complement strand
ATTAGAAACTTATTGCTCAAGTATTTTCCATTACGGTCTTACTGTGACGGTATAATACTATAGCCGATCTGTATGTCTATTTCATGTCGAAACTTTAAAAGTTTTCGATTTGTGTTCTTCAAAAGAGATACATAACCATAAACGATGCCACATCCGTAAAGGTCACGAAATATTCATATCCACATCTAGCTAGCTAGACATGGGCCCACTTGTATCACAATGAACTAGGGCTAACAGATCAGTGGCATTTGCACTTTTACCAAGTAAATAGTGTGTTTTAGGCACTTTGCCCAATAAACTAGATTCGTAGACTTTATTTGAATTGGATCAAATTAGTCCTAGTATCCACTCTTCAAAAGTGTGGATATATGAGTCTTGTTTAATTGTGTCCCAGACAACAATGCCACATTTAAGTTTCTTCTGATCAAATCAGTTGAGCTATTTGTTTGTCATGTTTTATATTTGAGATTTATTTATGTTCATAATATAAATTCTGTTATTCACATCTAATGTGTTTATCTCAATATCATCTTTATATAATGAAACACTTTAGTGTTCTAGAATATAAAGGTTCACCCGCAGCGGGTTAAACACTGATATAAAGATAATGTTTCTAGTCAAACTAGTTATATTATAACAGTATCCAAATTTAGGTACGCACCCGAGGGTAGTTCCTAAACTTAGGTATCTACGGTTAAAACAACGACTTTCATCCCGTTTCCAATTCGCAGATAAAATCTCAACTGAAGTCAGAATCCTGCTCAAAGCAGATTCTGAACATCATTATATATGTATATCACACTAAGTATCTAAAATCCAATTTTAATACTAGTAATGAACATAATGTTGACAAACATATTTGAAGTCGGAGCCTTGCTCGTTCTTCAATTCCTTCATGTCTGCTTTGTCCAAACGGCAGTCCTGCTTCCGCGATCCCGTTTGCCACAATAAGGCAGACAATTTTACGATATGTCCTTTATCTTCCCAGAAGACTATAATGATTTTGCCTTTGCCCATTTTCCATATTCCAGAAGCCTTTGGCCTAGCCTCGGGTTTCTAGAATACCGAAGTGAGGTGCGCCTTGCGCTACTTGCCTAATTGCAAATTTTGACTTTATCTCCTTGAGCATAGTCATTAACTCTCCAAGAGTTTACTATTGCAATTTAGTATTTCTAAAATCTAAGCATAGATTTATGAAGATCCTTTAATTTCTTTATCATACTTTAAGGATCTAATCCTTAGTTCTGATTCAGAAATTAAGGAGTCTACTGCGGTAAGTATAATGGATTAAGTACTAAAGTCATCATCACATAAATCTTCCAAAGATTATGCTCTACTATTTGCTTAACTCCTAGCTTAGGCATAATACGTTATTTTATCAAATAAAGTAACTTATTATTTTCCAGGACCATCCTGAATTTATTCCCAATTTGAAAATTAAACCATTTAAATACATTTTCCCTAGGATTATCTATTAAACGTCAATCTTTCAATTTAATCTTGATTCTAATAGTCCAACTATTTAATCAACGATTTAGGTATTATTTATTATAATGATTACAATAGTCCAACTATTAATCAACTATAATTTAATAGATTAAAATCAATTATATTGATTACTATAATCCAATTATAAAATCAACTATAAATGAATAGTTTGAATATAGTCCACTATTTATTAAAAACAACATTTAAATATTAGTCCAACTAACATTTAATTTATTTGACGAATGATATTTGTTTTGAGCGCGTATGGCAAGTAATTAAACGAATATTGCAAATTCAATTCTTGCCTCCCATTAATTTTCGACGAGCCTCTAACCCTCTGTCGAGTACTCAGGAAACGGTGTTTCCTAGTGGGCTAGGATCCCGTTAAATATCACACAATCTTAACTTTGGCCAACAAATTGTGTGATAATTAACTAGGTAGATCTCTAAGATCATTGGATCCAATCCAATTCCTAGATCCGATAGGGGGACATCCAAGTCCGAAACATATATCTTATATATGCCAATACATCCAATGTATTACCTAACCTTTTTCTTCTGAATCAACTAAGCCTTGGCTTTGGCACAACAAACTTAGTGATCCCAGTTAAGCGCGACCCATTGACCATGGAAAGCTTCGTAATCAATGTCGATGGACAAGAAGTGGTCTGGACTTTGGCCAACAAACCACAACTTGGACAAGACACCAATATGTAACAAAGCCTTCGTGATTCAAACACATCCTCGACGGACAAAGACCTTGACTTTGGCCAACAAGCCAAAGCCAGTCTCGGATCTTGAGTGAGAATCACTCAATGGAAGGAAAGACCTTAATATTTAGCGAGGGTTTTTCGAGTGCAAATTGGCAACCAATTTATTATCTTTGTTAAGGTCTCATCATCATACAAACCCTTAAACATGCATTCTAAATACATAATAAAGCGCATATGAAAAAATAATAATGATATGCGGATGGATACTTTACACATTGATCCTAGATCAAATCTCTCCTCTTTTCTCTCTCCCGCTAGCACAAGTATTACTTCTACCCGTTACCTACACTTCTAAAGAAACCTCATTTACATTGAGGGGAATAGGTGAGAAGAGAATACAAAGAATAGAGAGGTAATAAGGCTGGACACGCAGGTCCAATTAATAAATCAAATTTATTACAATAATTTCTAAAATTGTCTCACCCATCTAATATCCATCCGATATACATTATTCATGCATCGCAACCATGTATTCACACAAGCATGTTATCAATCAATCTAATCAAATTAATTAATCTGATAATTAGTGATCATCCAATGTTCAAACAACGATTTGATTTTGCTCGAGTCAAACTCGTTTTTGCGAATAAGTACTCAAAGTATGAATTCTTGAATTAAATTAAACTACATCATTAAATCCAATTTAATATGCATTCAATTCTAATTCGCTATTTAATTCTAAATAAACACTACAACTACACCTATTAATGAACTTTTACGACTTAAATCCAAATTAATAATCTTTACGGGTCTCAAAGCCCGATTAATGTCCAACGTCAATTTAATTAAAGTCCAATGGGCTTTTAATTAATTTCTTAAGGGGTGGACTTTTGGTCAAATCGGGTCAAACCGATAACCAAAGTCCAATCCGGGAGTTACCCCATAAGCCCAGAAATCAATTTTAGCCCATTAGGCCCAATTAAACTTTAAGGGTCCATTAAGTCGCATTTGAGCTTTATGGATGCGGTTTTGGGCCTAATTGGATCCAACCAATTTTGCCTAAACCCAACTTTGTACAACAAAGCCCAATAAGCTCATTTACAACATTAAAGCCCAAATCCAATTTAAGGCCCAATTAATTAAACACAAAAAATCCAATTTCACATTTAATTAACCTAAAGTGTATAACATGATTAATTACTCAAATTAACATTTCTAAAACATCAATATACACAATTAATCATGCTCATTTTCATCATCACATGTCCAACACATTTTGATTAAAATCAAACCCATTTATCATGCTCAAACTCTCGGCAATATAGGGATAATTTTGTCCGATTCGGTTTCAATCCAATTAAACTCACAATCGACATTAAATCATCATTCCCAATTGATTCAAGTCATCCAATGATCAAAAATCAAAAATCACCAAGACATTTTAGGGCTATAACTCTCGGCAATTAGGGTTCATCATGCCAAATTACAAATCCAATCCAATTGAATCAAATTCAACATTAAATAAACATTCCCTAATGATTCCCAACACATCTAATGAATCAAAAATCAAAATTCCAAGACATTATGGTTCATCAACCATTCGGCCAAGCCATCCATTTTTGGGGAAAATTATTCCAAACACAAATTCATGAAATTGATCCAATCACTATTCAATTCAACATGTATTAAGCATACTTAAACATCCAATTTATTCAAATCATGCTCAAATACAAATTACCCAAATTTTAAGCCCTAAACTTTTTCATGCTTAAACCTTGCTCTAGATGTCATTGTTGGTTTCTATTAAGGTCCCAAGATCAATAATAAACATGAATAATGTGCGAATACAAATCGAAGAAGTTGTGGAATACTCACATCGATCGGTTGAGCGACGCAGAGGCGACGAAACTGATTTTCTTCCTCCATTCACTGGTTCGGCAGTGACAGTGAGGTCTTCACTGGTTTGGCTCGGTTTGGGTCCTTCGTCAAGCTCCGAGCTTCGTCGAACGGTTTCCGGCTCATGGGTGGACTTCCCTATCACCTTCGCATGTCTCGTAAGTGTGCTAGTACTCAAGAAATTTGCCACAAATTTTCACTCCAAGCTTCCATTTTTCTCGGCAGAACAGAAGAAAACAGCCCACTGGTTTGGGCGTGAAGAGTGAAAGAGATGAAGTGAGAGAGATTCAATTTGTTGGTTCCAAATTTTTGTATTAAATACACACATTTGAATTTCAAATGCATTTCACTTGAATTTGGCTTTTAAAAGTCAAACCATTAAAGCCCCAACCACTCACATCACTCAATCCATCAAGTTGTCAAGTCACATCACTCAAAGTGACTTGTGATTTGACGATTGAAGCGACTAGCGATTTGACGCTAGATTTGACGTGCCGCACTCGAATTCGAAATGCGAATGCGCTCGCAAATAATCTCAAGCTCGGGTTCGCTAATTCCAAATTAAGGAATTTTCCGTTGCGTCGTAATTAAATGATTACGCCTAGCGAAATCACTATTCACGTCGCTAACGAATTAATTCTAAATTAATTCGTTCGCCCGAATAAAAATCTAATTTTAATTCCGCGTCGAAATCCAATTTCGTTTAATATATCAAATATATTAATTCATCGATTAATTCCAAATTAATCGTTATCTCTCTTTAATTGATATTTTATCCCAGATAAAATATCTCTGCAATTAATCCCAGATTAATTTTCTCTCTCTTCTAATTAATCCCAGATTAATTTAGAGTGTGAGTCATACGTCATCGGTGAATCTTTGGGAAGCAACCCATGAGATCCCCGAATATGTTGGCAGTAAATTCGGTCGTCGGACTATCCGAACACGTAAGTACCTCGTACTACGTTTATACCGATTTACAAGACAAGGTTGGCCTCTAGTAAAGCGCCATGCCTACCCAATTCTCCGGAAACTTCCTTACAGGAATAAAGGATCTGTATCAAGCGTAGTATACCGTAGTATTACGTATATCTGTCCAGTATCTGATGATCACGTGCTAGGCCTGGGGCTGGAATTGTGTCTGCCCCGTACGAAGCACATGTCGGATGTCTGGTAACTAGTCTCTATAATCGGATAAACCTGACCTTGTCATTTTATCCCGATAGCTGCAGCATTTAAGAGAACCAGTCTCGTATCCTACGTGATCATCATCTCCATATGACTGGATTGACACTTCCGTCTTGACATCACACCAACACACTACGATTCTCAATATACCCAGTATTGGCATACACAGAACCTGTTAAAACCCTGGATGACCTCAACCAAAGTATATTGATTTTCGCAAGTATTAGCGGTGCAAGTCTCAGGTTAAGACCAAATACACCTACCCTGATTTCGGATTTCCATAGACACATAGTCATACTACCAATGGAATTCCGAGGGGGTATATCCAGAGCGAAGCTGTTTTCCGTACCATCGGTAAAACACAACCTCCTATTACACTTGCATGAGTATCCTATATCCAAATATATGAGAACTATGACGTTGTGCCCTAACAACGTGCACAAGTGTAATACTAGTCTTTTACGTATTTATCAATGTCTAATCTCGATAATATACTGACTAGAGATATTTAATTATTTATCCTTCGTGGACTGATACTGTCTCATATCATTCTCCGTCCAGGAACAAATCATCGGGACCTCCAATCATTTATACATCTAGGTGATCTAATCACAAATGATAAGAGTGCAATCTCTTTTGTCACAAATAATAATTTGTACAACAACACAATGATCTGTACAAATAGTGACGCTATGGGTCATAATTTTCCAACACAAATGTCATTCCTCACGACTCATCTAGCAGTATTGACCAATCAACATGGCCAACCATCTATTGAAGTTGTTGATGCTGCTAATAAAATGCCCTTACCTGATGGAGGATATGAGCAAGTCCAATATGTTTACAATCGGAACTTCAACAACTATAGAGGCAATCCCATGCCTAACTATTATCATCTGAACTTGTCATATGATAACACAAAGAATGTCTTGTAACCTCCTCATAGATTCAATAATCAAATAGCTGAGCATAAACCATCATTAGAAGACCTTATGAGCACGTTTGTTGCTAAAATTTCAGAGAGGTTTGAGAAGAATGAGTCGAGGCTTAACAACATTGAAACACATATGGGCAATATAGGGGCAACAATGAAGTCCTTAGAAGTGAAAATTGGTTAGATAGCTTCTTACATGGCTAATCAACAGAAATGGGCATTTCCTAGTAATATTGAGGTTAATCCTAAGGAGCAGTGTCAAGCCATTACCTTTAGGAGTGAGAAAGAGATTAGAGATAGTCCTAAGGACTTAGGTAGTAAAGAAAAAAAAAGTGGCACTTCAAGAGGAAATAGTTACGGAAGAAGAGAACAGTGCAGTAGCTCCTCCATATAAGCCACCACCCATCCCAAATACACCTTTGACGTACCCTCAACACTTTCAAATGAAGAAATTGGATGCTCAGTTTGTTAAATTTCTAGATATCTTCAAAAAGATCCATATCAACATTCCCTTCGCAAACGCTTTGGAACAAATGGCCAATTATGTGAAGTTTATAAAGGAGATGATGTCCAAGAAGAGGAAGTTGGCAGATTTTGAAACAATAGCACTCACAAAGGAGTGTAGTGCCATTATACAAAAGAAGCTTCCTCTAAAACTGAAGGATCCTAGCAGCTTTACTATTCCGTGCATTATTGGGAATCAATATTTTGGTAAGGCGCTATGCAATTTGGGTGCTAGTATCAATCTCATGCCTTTATCCATCTACAAACAGTTGGGCATAGGTGAGGCAAAGCCAACCACAGTCACACTGCAGCTAGTAGATAGATCTCTCACATACCCACGAAGAATAATAGATGACGTGTTGGTTAAGGTGGATAAGTTCTATTTCCATGCTGACTTTATTGTTCTTGATATGAAGGAGGATCATGACGTCCCAATCATCATTGGGAGACCTTTCTTGCCAACAGGCAGAACGATCATTGATGTGTAGAAATGTGAACTAAAAATGAGAGTTCAAGATGAAGAAGTCACCTTTAGTGTTTTCAGAGTCATGACAAGTCCTCAAAGTGATGAAGAATGTCACAGGTTAGACATTGTAGAGAAGGGAGTTGCAAGGGATAATGACAATGTGTTAGGTGTGTCTCTATGTACTCAAGCCAACCTACATGGTGAACCTGTAGTTAAGCCAAACAAATATGATTCTTCGCAGATAGAAATGTAACTGATCCCAGAGTGTCACAAAAAGAGGAAAAGAATTGTCAGTGCTCACCTAAAGATGATCCCTGGGAAGCTCAAAAAGTGGTTGAGCCAATTTTGCTACATGTGCAGTCTAAAATTTCAAACACCAGTGGAACTTGGAGGACCATCCATGGATAAATTGCCACAACCTGCCAAAATGTCTTTTTCATGTCATAACAATTGGTGGATACCAAAGAAGAAGGTACATGAGACTACCCGGTCCATTACATTGAAGCCACCATGACCATTTGGGTGGTTGCGTCTGGCTGAAGACATTAAACTTAGCGCTAGCAGAGAGGCAACCCTTGTATTTATTTATTTTTATTTTCTTTACTTTAGTTTCATTTTATTGTGTGTTATTTGATTGTTTATTAGTTTGCATGTGTATTTATGCAGATATTAGTAACACACAAAGCCCGCGTAATCAAATTATGACCAGTAGAAGCCTGATCAACTCCATGCACGGTAGTGTTATTCCTCACTCTTGTTTCTTTATGTTTATCTTACATTGATGATAATGCAAGTTTTAAGTTTGGGGGTGTGTGCATATAGTGATAGTACCTGTTATTTTTAATATATATATATATATATATATATATATATATATATATATATAGATATATATATAATATTTAAGTCTTATGTAATAAAACATAAGTCCAAATGATGAATTTTGTTTGTTTTCGATGAAGTCCTAGAAATGATAACTTTCCAATTGATTTTTATCTGATGTCTTGAGTAGTTGATCTAGGTTAGACTCGTAAGCACTTAACAATAGGTTTTTTAGCAGTAAGAACCTATGTAGTTGGCAAAGTGACTAGTTGAAGAAATTATTTGCCGATGAATGACCGTTTGTTTAGATATCTATCTCAATATGCTAGTGTTATGATGCATTGTATGGTTAAAAAGAAAAGAAAAAAAAAACTTAGGAAGAAAAAATTGAAAAAAAGAAAAAAAAAATTAAACCACCTATAACCGATAAGCGTGAAGCTACCCATGGTGAGTGTTATGACCACCATGAGGAGAAATTCTACCTTAAATGGTAGGTGTGTTGAAAAAAAGGGAAAAAAGGTAATAAAAAATCGTACCATACTGAGCACAGAATTGGCAAATACATAGTACTTTTGAGATATCTAGGTTGGTTTGACCCTTTTGGATCTCAATTTTTGAGACGAAATCATTGAGTTGGCTTATTTATGAGTCGAGCTGTGACAAAATCTTTACACACACACAGTGTGTCTGACTTAGATGATTTATTCAAGAACTTGGATTTTAGTTGCATTGAGTACTTTGAATTTTCTTTGATTTCATTGGTAGGCATTCTTTGAGAACAATATTATGTGTAACTATCAGAACTACTTTATTTGCTTTTATTATTTTTGAATGATTGCATATGTATGGATGACGTTTGTGGGTGTCATTGTTGTAAGCCCTCACGAGACTATAACTCGTCCACTAAGGCCGCCTAGGGGTTTAAAGGCTTGTTGCATACATTAAATGCAATCGTGATCCCTACGAAAGTGGCCTAGTTAATTTTTTTATTTGTGTTTGTTTATTTTTATTTAGTTTTTATTTTGTCTTTTAATCGAGACTAGTAAAATCTTAAGCTTAAGGGTGTTTGATAAGTGCGGTTTATACTCACTTATTCATACATTCTTAGCTTACTATTTTGTTAGGTTTTGTGTCATCTTAATGTATTTTATAGTTTCTTTTATGTTTTATTGATAGGAAGCATTGAAACATGGATATTGGAGCAATTATACGTGTTTTGGGACCTTACAGACGCAAATGAAGCACACGGGAAAGCTGAATACGTGCAGAAATCATCATCCTGAAATTGGGTTGCATTGCGATGCCACTTATGGCGTCACGACGCAACCACATGATGCCACATACATATTGCCCGAGATTCCGGCATCGCGACGCCAATTCCGACGTCACGACACTGCGGCAGACTCCCTGAATCTTCAGAAAATAATATTATGTATGCACAAGGACTCCAAGACTTCCCTATAAATATAGAAGCTCGTCCAAAATCCTAAGGGAGATACTAATACACAACTCAAGAGTTCAAAACACTTATTTTAGAGAAAACCAAATAGGAAGATTGAAGAGCGACAAGAGGAGACGAATGCGGTGACGTCCGAAGACGAAAGGATTCGATTCAGATTTTATCATCTAGTTTCTTTCTTCAACTCTAATAATTTCTAATATTTTCATGACATTATTTTCATTGTTTTTATCTTTCTTCATGAACTAACTCTGTTATTCTAGAGGATGATGTAGCCAATGTTTGAACCTATGTATTGATTGTCAATTGATTTTTATGAAGTTTTAATTTAGTTTATTTATATTCTCTTGTGTTTAATGCTTCCAGTTTGTTGGCCACAAATTAAGATGAAACATGTTTAGAATCTATCACTAGAGAGAGGGAATTTTGAATAGGATCTAAAAAATATAACCTATGAGATTTGTAGAGTTCGGGAGAATCTATAATCTCTTTGAAGTCGTTAACAAAGAATCACATAGCGTAATGAATTATTAATTACTAGATTTTTATAGGGATATCGAAATCTGTAATTGATAATATATTCACTTGGCACTCGGGAGAGGGAATTAGAATAACTTAGGGTTCTTGGCTTATAAAGGATGCAATTGAATAAGAATTGATTGGCATGGCAAATACATATGTGATAGCTAGGTGAAATCAGACTCTAGAATCTCTCTCATCTTGGTTATCTTAATTTAACGTTTTGATATCTTGCTTATTTAATTTTTAGTTTTGAATTCATATTATTTTAAATTACTTCTAAATAAAGTTAGGTTTACTAATTATACTACTTAGTGAGAATTTTATTACAATCCATGTGGATTCAACGCTCATACTTATCTTTTACTAAAACTTCACACCGTATACTTATGGTACGAAAATCTCGCAACAGTAACTAATCTGACACAGGAATAAAAACTTATTTTTTGTTTACTTTTATTAACTTGCACACCCTTATGTACACACCGAGCAAAGTCCTAAACTATGACAGTCACTCTTCAACAATTAGAATAATTTCTAATTTGTAATCTCAAACTTGATATTAACCTTGATCAAGTTAAAGAACCAGCTCCAATAATATCACCCGTTGAGGGCAATTCCTCTTTCATCATTGCCATTATAGCCCGACCATATTAACAAGATAATCTATAGCCCTGAGGCTTTCTTCCATA
The DNA here is from genome assembly GCA_019454045.1 of Zanthoxylum bungeanum. Lineage (NCBI taxonomy): Eukaryota > Viridiplantae > Streptophyta > Magnoliopsida > Sapindales > Rutaceae > Zanthoxylum > Zanthoxylum bungeanum. The sequence goes on along the minus strand of SKCR01001358.1, from coordinate 54,647 downwards.
CTTGGCCAAAAAATCAAGAACAACCCATATTTACTAAGGGCTTCAACTGCCCCACATAACCATCCCACTTTAGACCGACTTGAGCCGGTAGTGACTGGCATTTAACTAAGTAATCCTTTCAAATGAGCCAATGCTGACCATAAGATAAGGCCTTGGGGAAACCTTTCACCCCCATGTCATTTTGTACGATACCAAGGGAACACAACCCTCATAAAGCTGCCCATTAAAGCATTAATGCCTCGGGTGAAAAACTCTAACCCCGAGTCACCATACCTTCCTAGTCATGGGGAACACACCGTCCCTGTGTCAAAAATATAGTAAAGTCTAGGAGGAAATCATCCGACCTGAAGCCGTGCCAACATTTGGCCAAGAGAGAACACTCTATCCTTATGTTATTTTACATACGAAGGCCTCATGGGAAATCATCCGACCCCGAGCCATACAATCAAAAAGACATTATGAGAAAACAACGACCCCAAACCATCTCAGTATCTGGCCTCGTGTCGTTTAATATATGAGGGCCTCGGGGGAAATCATCTGACCCTAAGCCATACAATCAAAAATGCATGGGGGAAAACATCGACCAAGCCATCTCGGTATTAGGCCATGAGGGAACACTCCCTCCTCACGCCATTTAATATATGAGGATCTCAAAGGAAATCATCTGATCCCGTGCCATACAATCAAAAAGGCCTTGGGGGAAATTATCGACCCCAAACCATCTCAGTATCTAGCCATGAGAGAATAATATTTCCTCTTGTCATTTAACATATGAGGGCCTCGGGGGAAATCATCTGACCCCTGCCATACAATCAAAAAGGCATTGGGGAAAATATCGACCTCAAGCCATCTCAGTTTCTGGCTACGAGGGAAAACTCCCTCCTCGCGCCTTTTAACATACGAGGGCTTCAAAGGAAATCATCTGACTTTGAGCCATACAATAAAAAAGGCCTTAGGGGAAAACATCGATCCCAAGCCATCTCAGTATCTAGCCACGATGAAACACTCATTCCTCGCATTGTTTAACATACGATGGACTCATTGCCTTGTGTTTTATTTTTGTAAATTCAAATGGGTCAAGTTGAATGCATATGAGCTAGAATGATTTATATTTAATTTAGATGGAAGAAACTTCATGGGATCCATAAAAGTTTAATAAAAAATTTAGAGTTGAATCAAAAAAATAATTGTTCACGACTATTTTTCGTTCTAAGGGCAGTACAAGAAACTCACTCCTCGAACAAACCTCCAAACTTTGAATTTATTTGATTAGTGGGAACCGTACAAACTTTCAGAAGACAAACAATCACATAAGTAATGATTTACATGGTTCGGTAGAGAATATCTCTGACATACGTCCACGGGAGAAATGAGATCACTTTATTAGGCTCGGGGTAAATACCGACATGAGCACTTAATAAAGGAATTTCACGTTTTATAGTGAATAACCCCTCGGGTTTACAATATGGTCAGGTCATGACTCACTTTCTCTCTCTATCACTTAGCTTGCTTTACAAGCTTTTTCTCTCAAATTGAAAATGTTGGAAAATATAAACGTTACTAATAATTTCTAATGTGGCTTTTATCCCTTTATATAAGCTCTCAAATCCACTATTACAACCGACCCCGACGCCAGCTCGTGTCACTGAATCATCATTGCTACCCTTAAGTCATTACTTCCACCATCTTCTCGACCAATCAGATAAACTCATTTCCCTGTTATTGCACTGGCATGTGGCGGCCTATGGAGGCTGTTACTCTACTACTGCATCGGCCTATGGCAGCTAGCAGAGCCTACGACCACTATGAATCGTTGCTTTATCTCTATTATCATTAGTCTTCTAAATGCACCATTTCCTAGGCAGGGTATATATCATGATGCTCCCAAGTTGGTCGGCCATCATCCCATCTTCGTTGTTGAGGTCGGGTTATCGAGACAACTGGTACTCTTTCGAACCCTGACTTTGAAAGTCATCAGGTCATGATGTTGCTGATGAATCTTCATCGGATTGAGTTATACGAACTCGAAAGGCACTCCAAAATCCTCTTTTAATGTGGTTGGGTCGGGTATTACCATCTATTTTCTGGATTCAGAACCTCTCTCTGGGAGAACCTTTAAACCACGGTTGGGTCATTCTTCATCACTCCTCTTATCTCTAGGCCCTTGGACCTTTCCATCCATCCGATTAGACAATTACTATAATACCCTTTAACTTTTATTGGGCTAAGGGTTTTACAAAAAATAATTATCAACAATAATTAAAAACTAAAAAGGAAATTGCAATATTTTTTTTTTTGAATGCCCTAAATCTATTCAAAGAAGATTCTTTTTAACTTATTGGTGACAGGATGGTAAAAAAAAATTTCAATCAAAATTCAAGATGAAAAATTATTTCGAATAAAAAATTCAATCGAGATTCAAGATAAAAAATTATCAAGATTCAAAAATCGATATGAGAATTAATATATTTTTCATCTTAAATCCATAATCAAAATATAATCGAAATTGATAAATATCAACCCCTCTCAATGACTCAATCAGTTGCCAACTCTAATTGTTTAAGGTGCTTGGGAATGAAGCAACCATAAGATAAAATATGGTTGACTAAATAGAGATGACACCTCATGGTTTCCTGTCGCATGAGGTAATGGCTATGATGGGAAAAAGTTTAGAAGTTTAGAGAGTTTAATAGGAAGGATCCCACCGAATTCCTTAGGGAGAGTTATTTCGCGCCCCTGGGTACTCCTTCTCTGAGCGGTAATTAGTAGAGACGATAGGATTTGAACCCGTGATATTTTGTACCCAAAATAAATACGCTACCATTCCCCTTTCGTAATGTTTTGAACTAATTAGAGAAAAAAATTTATTTCTCTCTAAATTTGAGCCGTTGGATAAAAATACTGGAGCCCCCTCCAATAAAAGGTGATTATGGTTGTTTTTGCTAACCATTAATGCTCTCTAGGTGGGCCATACATTTACATACTCGTCGTGTCTAAAACGGGAAAAATTATATTATGTTTCGAGTGTATATGTAATCTCTCTCACAATAGCTGGGTCCCAAGCTTAGGAAGTCATTTATAAGATTTAATGGATGGATGATATCGTTATTTTATTTTATTTTATTAAGAAAGAGAATTTATGCCAAATTATCTTAAATGCGAAGCAATCTACCTTCCGTATTTTTTTTTTTTGAAAGGAAAAGACTTAGATTAAACAAAAAAAAAAAAAAAACAATAAATAATGGAGGGGAAATTCCCGCTTCAAACACCTGTCAAGCAAATTAATTTAATTTAATTAATAAATGAGCTGACTTGTTACTCGATTTCGGCCTAAACCTACGCTTCGCATTGAATTTTTCAAATGATCCAGTTAAATTTCTTGACGCCTTTGGACCTTCCCAATATTAAGTCCACAATATCAAAACATCATCAGAAGAACTGAAACTAACCTCCACAGCACATTTGATTCCCAATCAAGATACTTAAACATTCTCCTGTGCTCTACTAATAAATGGGAATATGATTTAGACAATAGTATTGGGGTTTCTTGAAGAGCATCCCAACTTAAATGGGCTAGGATATGGGCTTTTAAGGCCTTCTATGTTTCCCTTTTATGGGCTTAGCGAAGCCCTTGCAAGAGTTGTTAAAACTAGAATAATATTTCTTCATATTCTAGTTCGTTATATTTCTTCTAATCAACTATCTCCAAGTTCTTAAGAACGAGTTGTAAATCTAGTAAAAAATAAAATTGAGAATTTTTAGTTAAATATTGAATGAAGATGAAACAAAAAGAGGAGTTAAAGTTGAGAGAGTTATAATCCCATCCGCTTTGGAGACTACCAAACCGTGATGTGGCTTATGGGGTATCTTAAGTGATGCATGTTTTAGGCATATTTTTAGGTGGTTTTGGCTTTGGGGTATAATTAGGGATGACAAAAAAAATTAAATATGAGTTAGAGGTGATAATTTGGGTTGGTGTGCATGTTCATATCGTATAAATTTGAGCTAATCCAAAACCCGGTAAACAAATGTAACTCGAACGAAAATTTTCTGGAAGGAAATGTTTGAATGAGAAAACAAACGTTAGTCGAACGAAAAATGTCTGGAAGGAAATATTCGAACGAGAAACCGAACATGAGAAGAACTAAGAGGTTTTAAAAAAACATCCAAACACTACTCAAGCATTGTACACAACCTAATGATACCCAGAGAGTAGAGGAAAGGTGAAACACGTCACCCACACTAACGCAATGAGGGTATGAATGAGATGAAAAGTAATATCTAAGCATAATTTGGTCTTGTGTGAAAAAAATTTGTGCTCAACAAGATGAAACTTAAGATATGGAATTATGGGTTGAATTGAGCACTAACACGAATCCCGAACTCAAGAACTTACTGAACACACAAAATGGTAGTCAAACTCAGCGCCAGTAGGACCAAAATAAATTGTGCTATGGACTCCCCCTTAAATTTAAGCTCATGTTCGTATAACTCTTTCGAGTGAAGGGTTTTTCCATTTTCTTTTGATGCTTTCACTGAAGCACATGAGTCTCCTAAGAATCACTTCCATTTTTTTTTAAATATGCCAACTGAAGAGGTAGCACAAGGTCGACTAGTCAAATGTCATACCAAACTGAGGCCTTAGTAAGGAAAGTTACAGATTCTCAATCCAAGATACCATACATGCGACTGGGTTTCATAGAAGAACAATAGTAGTGGGTGAAAAATTACAAACACTAGGAATGCTAAGATATTACAGACAACCTCATCAAACACCAACTCAGATGATGGAGAATCATGTAAAACACCTGTTGGCAAAATAATGTCATTAAACAGCAATTAAACATGCACTTCAGTCAGATCAAACAACAAAAGTAGATCTAGATGCAATATAACCCTAAAACAGTAAGAACCAGAAAAACCCGATTCAATCGTCCAAGTCGAGAAAAACTCTGTCCTTAAGAACTTATTGGCCCCGTCACAGGTGCTCTACGGACTCGAATTGCCAATGTTCTCCCAGGATAACTTGGATTCTACTTGTTCAAGGTGCACTCCTTCACAAGTGTTTGAACTAGGATAAAATGGTGGATCTCTCTCAAAACAAAGAAAACAACAGTGCCTTTTTTCCTTATTCTCTGAAAATAGTTGTATATTTTTCTGTGTTTACATTTGGAATAAAAGGCTTCTTATATAAGGCATGGATGGGTGCCAATAGGGCACCCCTTGGGATGGGTTGCAACCCTCCAAGGATTGTAACCTCCCATACACCCCTTGGGAATTCCAAGATATATAAATAATATATACATATCATATTTAATGAATTTGAGGAATTTACAACAATCCCCCACAATTCTTCAAATATTCATTTAGGCACGTGAGAGAGATACCGTGAGCTAAAGCTGTATCGAAATAGGTAGCTTTCGCCTTGAACCTTTCCTAGTGAGTGACAATCGGATTTACTTGGCAAACCAGTGACCCATAGTCTTGAACTGTTCTGCCGTTGGTGTAAACCAAGACAATTGCCAACACACAGCTTTAATTCGACCATTTACCCGTTCTACGGTCGTGTTCATTTTGGCCCTGAACAACGGTCCTGGATTCATCAAGCACTTTATGGTAACCCGCCTTTAAAGGTTCCCATGGAAGCGGCCTCACTTCTTACTTGAAATAGGTGATCTACTATGAAGAGGTAATCTGTCTTTACCCCCACATTAGGACTCATCTCCTAATATAGTGATCATTAAAAGCCTTAGCTTATCCTAACCAATGACAGACAACACTCAGCGTCATTATCGGAATGGGAAAGAGTACGAAACTCTTCAGTGCTCGTTTTGAATTGCACAAAGTTTCTGTTGTCCCTTTTGAACCTAGATCTTGGGATCTCCAGTCAACTAGGTTGGGTTTCCACAGTGACAATTCTTAAATTATAGGCTTCAAGCCCATTCCCCTCGATGACTTCTCAACTTGCTCTCGAGGTAAACCTTTAGTTAGTGGATCCGCTAGGTTTTCCTTCGACCTGACATAATCGATCGTTATTATGCCACTTGAGAGCAGTTGACGTATGGTATTATGTCTCCGACGTATGTGTCGAGACTTACCATTATACATTGTATTTTGGGCTCTCCCAATAGCCGATTGGCTGTCACAATGTATGCTTATCGCTGGCACCGGTTTGGGCCAACTAGGAATATCCTCCAGGAAGTTTCTAAGCCATTCTGCTTCTTCCGCAGTTTTGTCTAACGCTATGAATTCTGATTCCATAGTAGACCGGGCAATACACGTTTGCCTCGAGGATTTCCATGACACGGCTGCATTACCAAGTGTGAAAACAAATCCACTTGTGGATTTGGAATCCACCGTATCAGATATCCAGTTAGCATCGCTGTAACCCTCTAGTACAGCAGGATATCTCTCGTAATGTAGCCCATATTTTGAAGTTTCTCTCAGATACCTCAAAATTCTTACTATGGCTTTCCAGTGGTTGTGTCCTGGATTACTCGTATATCTGCTAAGCCGATTCACAGCTTGAGCGATATCAGGTCGTGTGCAATTCGTGAGATACATCAGACTTCCGATGATTCTCGAATACTCTAGTTGCGATATGCTTGAACCAGTATTCTTTGATAAATGAAGAGTTAGGTCTACAGGGGTTCTAGCCACGTTTAAATCCCCTTTGATATATTTATCGAGTATCTTCTCAATATAATGAGTCTGTGATAATATATATCCGTCTGATGTCCTAGAAATCTTTATTCCTATGATCACATCAGCTATCCCCATATCTTTCATATCAAATCTGCTGGATAACACGTTTTTGGTAAACTTAATCATTTCATGATTACTACCAATTATCAGCATATCGTCTACATAGAGACACACAATGACATATCCTTTTTGAGTTGATTTGGTGTACACACACTTATCACACTCATTGGTTTTAAACCCATTTGACAACATTTCTTTGTCAAATTTCTCATGCCATTGTTTCGGTGCTTGTTTTAATCCGTACAAGGATTTTACAAGTTTGCACACCTTATGTTTTTGTCCAGGAACACTAAACCCTTCTGGTTGTTCCATGTAAATCTCTTCATCCAATTCACCATTCAAAAATGCCGTCTTTACATCCATTTGATGTATTTCAAGACCAAATATAGCTGCTATGGCTATGAGCATTCTTATCGATGTGATGCGAGTCACCGGTGAATAGGTGTCAAAGTAATCGAGGCCTTCCTTTTGTCTATAACCTTTTATGACAAGTCTTGCCTTATACTTATCTATTGATCCATCCGTTTTCATCTTCCTTTTGAATATCCATTTGTAGCCCAGCGGCTTACAACCTGGCGGAAGATCAACCAACTCCCAAGTATGGTTCTGTAGGATTGAATCAATCTCACTGTTAATAGCCTCTTTCCAAAGAGGTGCCTCCGGAGAAGTCACAACTTCTTTATAACTTTGAGGCTCATTTTCTAACAAGTATGTCAGAAAATCGGGACCAAACGACTTAGACGTTCTAGCTCTTTTGCTACGTCTAGGCTCGATTGTCTCAGCATTTACACGTTGATCTGATTCTTGGTCAACTTGATCACTGTCCTCGACAGTATCAACTGTTCTTTTGAGAGACCCAGTTATTTGTCTTTCCTTACAAGGAAACGTCTCTTCAAAAAATATCGCATTCCTTGACTCAATTATCATATTTGGATTGATGTCAGGAATCTCCGACTTGTGTACCAAGAATCGATACGCACTACTGTTGTGAGCATATCCAATGAATACACAGTCAACAGTTTTGGGTCCTATTCTAACCTTCTTAGGTTTAGGAACCATTACTTTGGCAAGACACCCCCACACTTTGAGGTATTTGTAGGAAGGTACGAAACATTTCCACAATTCATATGGTGTCTTGTCAAGTCTTCTGTGAGGAAGCTTGCTCAGAACGTAGTTCGCGGAAAGCAAGGCTTCCCCCCATAAGTTCTGGGGTAGACCCGAACTTGTCAACATGGCATTCATCATTTCTTCAACGTTCGGTTTTTGCGCTCCGCAATTCCGTTCTGTTGAGGAGAATAGGGAGCAGTGGTTTCGTGAATAATTCCGTGCACAGAACAATATTCACCGAATGGTGAAACATATTCACCACCTCTATCACTCCTGATTCTTTTGACTTTCTTGCCAAGTTGATTTTCAACTTCGCTCTTATAGTGCACAAAGCTCTCAATAGCTTCTGCTTTGCTTCTCAGCAGGTACACATAACAGAACCTTGTGCTATCATCGATAAAAGTGACAAAGTACTTTTTACCGCCTCTTGTTTGCACAATATTCATGTCACATACATCGGTATGTACAAGTTCTAGCGGTTCAGAACTGCGTTCTATAGAATGAAATGATGTTCTATGAATTTTGGCTTCAACACATGCTTCACACTTATGTTGGCTATTAATTGCAATTTTAGGTATAAGGTCCATGTTAATTAATTTACGCATGGTATCATAATTAACATGTCCTAACCTCCATGTCATACATTCTGTGACACAATAATATAAGCAGACGAACTAGCTTTATTAATAGCATGATTAACAGTCATTACATTTAGCTTGAAAAGGCCCTCAGTTAGGTATCATTTTCCTACATACATATCATTCTTAGTCAATACAAACTTGTCAGAGATAAATACAAGCTTAAAACCAGCCTTACTAAGAAGAGAGCCCGAGACTAAGTTCTTCCGAATATCTGGAACGTGCAGTACATTCTTCAATGTTAGCTCCTTTTCGGATGTCATCTTCAGAACCACTGTGCCTTGTCCAACCACCTGAGAGGTAGACGAGTTTCCCATTGTCAGATGATCGCCGCCATCGACCTTCTGGTACATGGAAAACATCTTACTGTCTGCACAGATATGACGAGTAGCCCCAGTGTCTACCCACCATTCTCTCGGATTCCCAACTATGTTGGCTTCGGTTACCACTGCTGATAGTTCCATCTCTGAGATATCATCAGGCAGCTGCTCGCCTTCAGTAACATGGGCCTCATATTTCTTTTCTTGCCCTTGTCCTGAGACTTTTTGTTCCTGCAGTCCTTTGACATATGACCGCTCTTTCCACAGTTATAGCATTTTCCCTTGAACTTCTTGTTCCCAGAGTCAGCTCCACTGTTCTTTCTCTTTTTGCTACCCTTTACACCTTCAATGATGTTGGCCTTAGACTCCAGAGTCTTGTAGCTGGCCTTCTCGGACATCCTGTTGTCCTCCTCGATTCTCAATCGAACACTGAGGTCTTCAAGGCTCATCTGCTTCTTTTTGTGTTTCAGATAGCTCCTGAAGTCCTTCCATGATGGAGGCAACTTTTCAATTATGGCGGCTATTTGAAACGTCTCACAAAGTTTCATTCCCTCATCCAATATTTCATGAATGATCAATTGCAGTTCACCCAACTGAGACATCACCGTCCTTGAATCTACCATCTTGTAGTCCAGGAACCTACCCACGACAAATTTCTTTTGTCCGGCATCTTCAGTTTTATACTTCTTCTCGAGAGATTCCCAGAGAATCTTCGCAGAAGTCATTCCTTGGTACACATTATACAGGGTATTGTCAAGACCACCCAAAAGGTAGTTCTTGCATAAGAAGTCTCCAGACATCCAAGTCTGTTCTCGCTCTACCTTGGCCAATTCAGATTCACCCTCCACAGGACCCAGAGGATCTTTGATGAATTTTGCCAACTGGAGAGTTGTCAGGTAGAACAGCATCTTACTCTGCCATTGTTTGAAATTTGCCCCACCAAATTTCTCCGGTTTTTCTCCGTGAGAGACCGGTACTGTGATATTTCCGCTAGCCATATGTAACTGGAAAATCAACAGGGTCAATTAGTCTACGAAAGACAAATTGCACAACGATCAACGAATGACCTTGTTCAAAGTGATATATGATAAATGTAGATATATAAGTCAATCAAGATTTGATGGAATTACTTGTGTATTATTACACTTTAAATTCTCAACCAATTATGCAACAACCAATCAATTTCAACTTTATCACTATGTGTATGCTTGTGATATTGAACAACTTAATAATAACTTGAATCTATACTACCAAGATTAATGTGTTTACAGTATATGACTAACCGAGTTAATATTAATTAAAGTTTGCAGTTTATGATACTTACAGGACAATCGTTAGTGTCACGTTCGTATCTACGTTCGAACGAGACTGTCCAGTGTGTGTGCGTTCGTGTTGCATTTGATAACGCGTTCGAACGAAGTGTTTCCAGAGAGTTCACGTTCGAGTAGCGTTTGATAACGCGTTCGAACGGTGTGATTCCCGAGAGTTCACGTTCGTATAGCGTTCGTGAACGCGTTCGAACGGAACGATTCCAGAGAGTTTACGTTTGAGTTGCGTTTAGGACGCGTTCGAACGCTCTAAGGCAGAAGGCTTGCGTTCGAGTTGCATTTGAAGACGCGTTCGAACGTTCTAACGAAAGTTCAAATATTTACCCTTCGCGTGCGTCGGGCGTTCGAACACCCTACGGTTTTTTCATGCACAGTTCGTATTTTCCAGAAAATATTCAAACCCTAACATGCGAATTACTATCTAATAACATTAAAGCATTAAGTTCTTAAGATTGTTGGCAAAATAATGTCATTAAACAGCAATTAAACATGCACTTCAGTCAGATCAAACAACAAAAGTAGATCTAGATGCAATATAACCCTAAAACAGTAAGAACCAGAAAAACCTGATTCAATCGTCCAAGTCGAGAAAAACTCTGTCCTTAAGAACTTATTGGCCCCGTCACAGGTGCTCTACGGACTCGAATTGCCAATGTTCTCCCAGGATAACTTGGATTCTACTTGTTCAAGGTGCACTCCTTCACAAGTGTTTGAACTAGGATAAAATGGTGGATCTCTCTCAAAACAAAGAAAACAACAGTGCCTTTTTTCCTTATTCTCTGAAAATAGTTGTATATTTTTCTGTGTTTACATTTGGAATAAAAGCCTTCTTATATAAGGCATGGAGGGGTGCCAATAGGGCACCCCTTGGGGTGGGTTGCAACCCTCCAAGGATTGTAACCTCCCATACACCCCTTGGGAATTCCAAAGATATATAAATACATATACATATCATATTTAATGAATTTGAGGAATTTACAACAACACCAACCTGTTTGACCGGGATCATAGGAGTAGGACATAAAAGAGGTGTTTCAGTGTGAAATTCCCCATTTTTATTTTTTTATTAACTCACACAAGAACAACATGCAGAGACACAACCCAAAAAAATAGAAATGATACGAAATGCAAACGATGAGGACTCAGGAAACACATGCACTCACTCACACATTCAAATAAGATACAGAGAGTTACCGAGAATTGCACATCTCTATGGCTGACCGTAGGGATTCAAATCAAAGGTTGTCAACTGGCTTGGTGAACATGTCAGCTAGTTGGTTTTCGGTGGGAAAATACTCAATAGAGACGACCTTAGATTCAACCAGTTCGTGAATAAAGTGATGAGGAATGTCAATGTGTTTAGTGCGAGAAACTTGAATTGGATTTTTGGATATGTTAATGGCATTAGAATTATTGTAAAACATTATTATAATGTCTTGGGTAATCCTATAGTCGTTTAACATTTACTTCATCTAGAGCAATTGGGTGTAGCAGCTCTCAGCAGCCATGTATTCCTCTTTAGCCGTTGACAATGATACGACATTCTGCTTCTTGCTCATCCACTCTATAAGATTTATACCAACATTGAAGCATCCCTCAGTGCTATTATTCCTATCTTCTGCGCAGCAAGCCCAATAAGCATATGATTATCTAGCGAGGATGGTATTAGAGTTCTCAGTAGACAATAGACCATACTCTACGGTGCCGTGAACGTAGCGAATGATACGTTTGACCACACTCAAGTGAGATTCCTTAGGATTTGTTTAAAATCGTGCAAAAACTCTCACATTAAAGGCAATGTCTTCTTACTTTCCAATCCGAATATTTTAATAAGATTTATAGCATACATGGATTGGAAGACAAATGTCTCATTTCCAAATTGCTTAACTTGGAGCCCAAGAAAGTAATTGAGCTCTAATATTATGCTCATCTCAAACTCTTGTGTCATAGCATCTGCAAACTCATGACCAAGTGAGTTACGAGGCAAACCAAAGGCAATATCATTGACATACACCTGAGCAATAGTAATAACATCATTGACTTTTTTATGAACATAGTTCTATCAACTCCCCCTCGAGAGTAGCCATGGTCTAAAAATAAGAGGTGGGCCTATCATACCAAGCTCTAGGATCTTGTTTAGCCATACATGGCTTTCTTCATCAACCTGACATAGTCTGGATGATCATTATCGACAAAACTTTTGGGCTGCTCTACATATACTTCTTCTCATAGAATACCATTCAAGAAAGCACTTTTGACATCCATTTGGTATAGTTTGAATCTTATATTATACATTACTTCCAGAAGAATGCGAATGGATTCTAACCTGGCCACTGGAGCAAATGTCTCATCATAGTCTATTCCTCTACCTGGGTATATCATTAGGCCACTAGCCTAGCCTTGTTTCTCGTTATGGTACCATGTTCATCAGACTTGTTCTTGAAGATTCACTTGGCCCCGGTCATATTTATGTTATTAAGTTTAGGGATAAGATACCACACATCATTACGGGTGAATTTATTTAATTCTTCATGCATTGCATTCACCCAACACTCATCCAAAGGATCCTCTTCAACATTTTTAGGCTCAATCTAAGACACGTAACAAGCAAATGATAGTTGATTAACTAACCTTCCACGTAGTCTCAATCCCTCTGTGACATCACCAAGAATGTTATCTTTTGGGTGATTCAACTTGACACCAGATGACGGGACAGACAGACTCATGTGGTCTATCACTCTTAGAGGAGTTAGAATCATCAAGATGGTCAGGTTAACTGGGTTTCTTGGTCATATTCTTATCATATTCTTCATCACTCTCACTAATGGGAACCGGCTTACCCTCAACATTAGGTCCACATCTAACATCATCCACAGTCACATTTAACAGTGGCAACAAGCCGGGCCGGGCCCGGGCTTTGATAAGCCCGGCCCGAGCCTGGGAATGTTTTTTTAAGCCCGGGCCCGACCCGATTTATATATAATTAAAAAATTATATATAAAAAAATTTTATTACAGAAATATAAATTATATATATAATTTATTATATAAATATAAATAATATAAATAATATATTTTTTAAGTGAGGGCCGGCCCGGGCCCGGGCTAAATGTGCTAAGCTCGGTTCGGGCCCGAGCCTGAGCCGGGCTTGGCCCAAGATTTTTTATCTCGGGCCGGACCGGATTGGGCCCGGGTTTTTTTGACATCCTTAGTCACATTGATTGTTTCCATAACCGTAAGAGTACATTTATTGTATACTCTGACACACTCACAAAGTGGTTCTTTAATCCCAAGTATAAGAGTGTCGAAGTAATAAAATAACTCAGTAAGTCCAGGGAATAGATTTAGTAAAATAAAATAACATTTTGAGTAAAAATAAAAGGTTTGATTTGTTTGAAGTGATTGAAAATTTTAAATTAGATTACAACAATAAAATAAAATGTCGGGGCTATGTGATCCACTTTTAATATTTCAAATTTAGAAATTTTACTTTTTATAATATATAAATTATTATTATTACCGAGTTAATTTATTTCAGGAATTAATTATGCCAAAATATATAAAACCAGCCATAAAGACGGTAATAAATTTTGTCTATAACAAGTCCAGTTAGATACTCAATTATACAAAATAAATAAAACAAGCCATCTAGGCGGTAACAAAGTTGGTCAATTATTAATCCAGAATTAAATTAAATATTAATCATTAAATTACAATTTATATATATATAATAAGTGAGATTAATCTAAATTTTCATATTAAAAGATTCTCCATTTACCCCAGCATGACGAAATTAGCTACTCATGATTTGAATAAAAACACACATAATTTTATTATTAAAAGAAAAAGAAATTACAAGAAAGCTTTTTAAAAATAAAGCACACAAGAGCTAGAACTCCACAAATTTTCAGAGAAAACTATGGAATCCATACTGAGGAAAAATGAGGTGCAGAGCACCTCTATTTATAGAGGTGCTCACACCTCTTGAAACTGCAATTGTAATTTAATTGCAATTGCCTCCAGTTTTGACAAACCACGGAATAGTGGTTTGTCACCATTATATTAATAATAATAATAATAATAATATATTATTATTATTATTATTATTATTATTATTATTATTATTATTATTATTATTATTATTATTATTATTATATTATTATTATTATTTTGATTTGACAATGACTTTTACATATAACACTCTTTGGTTTCTTCATCAATTTTGGTCTTGAAAAACCTCAGAACTAGAAAATCTTGTCAACAGTAAAATTAAAGATATTTGCGTTTTCTTTCATTTGGCACTAGAATCACTTCAATCCGATATCGGAGTAAAATGTTATGGCCAAAATACGAACATTGCACAAGGTTGGAATTTTCGAAGTTGTACACTGTTAGAACGCCCTATTAAATTTATGGCCTCCAAAATCCAAATATCAAGTTCATTTTTCTAGATATGCATCCAAAGTATTTTCCACCTACATAAAAGATAAAAATCACAATAAACATAAATATAAATATTATTTAACAAATGTGCTAAATTAATGAGATTAATGAAACTACAAGTGTAAAATAATTAATTTTTCTTTAATAAATGTGCATTTTTTCGTGTTCATCACACCCCCCCAAATAGCTTATTACTAGTCCCTAGTAATTTAAGTGAAAACTTAAAAGAAAAATTATTATCCGAGTTAATCATTGTTTTCTTTCTTTCTAAATAATCAAATAAATAAATTATCATATACTTTTTACCATTCTTCCAACTACACATAAAACAAATTATCAATCAATTCATTGTGCCCACAATATTCACAGGTCTAGTTGAAAAGAAAATAATATTTTTATCATAAGTTATATTAGAGTTCACTCATTTTGGCAATGAAAGTTTATTTATAAATATAAAAATTATTATTTTTAATAATAATATATCTTCAATCCTTGTAACGAACTTTGAGCGAGTGACTCCTAAACCGGTTGGCTTTAGGGCACCAGGTGTTAAGACACTCATACATACTTAATTTCTCGAATCTCAGATGTTAAAAAGAGGAAATGTCTGATTTTCTTAAACTTTCTCTTTAACCCATGTAACGTGTTTTGGGCCAGTGACTCTCATACCAATTGAACTTAAGGCACTAAGTGTTAAAACACCCATACAGACTTAATTGCTCAAGTTAGAGAGGCTACGAAATCGAACTTATTCACACGTTTTTTTTTTCTTTTTTTTATTATCATCATTTTTTTATTAAACTAACTCAAGCTCTATCGTTTTACGGGAACAATCACTGCTTGCTGAGGCAAGATGTCTGATTACTAAGTAAAATCATGGTTAGATTTTTTTATTATTTTTTTAATAAAAACACAAATTTCACTTTCTTTAGGTGCTACCTCTAATAAACTAGAGAACTGAATATTATAAAATTTTCATTTACAACCCATGATCATATATTACCGTGTATGTTTATAATACCTGTCAAATGTGCATATGAAGATCAAATTTAATCAATATTATGGAGAATTCATAAATTTAAATGATTAAAAAAGAAATGAACAAAAATATCTTTTTACGAATTATTTTGAGATGCGTCTCAGGAGCGAAAACTCCTTACACAGCCACTTCTGAACAATAATTTCACTTGATTAATCAAAAAAATTTGTCGTTAGTTTGTGTGTAGTATTTTTTTTTCCTTAAAACACAAAATAAAATCAAAAGAAAACCTTTTTTTACACACAAAATAACAACAAAGTAAAAATAAAATAATAAAAACTTTTTTTTTTACATACAAAAAATGAAAATAATTTTTTTGAAATAAAAACACAACAATGAAACATAAAACAAAAATTATCCAGTCAAGTATCCCCTCCCCCCAACCAAATTGAGACATTATCCCAAATGTCTGAATAAGAAGAAACAAAGTTTAGAAGACATCATATGGTTAATGTGGAATTGACAATTGAATCTATGACTATTTAAAAGAAAAATTATAGATTAAGATCAAATTCCACTATACGCTTCTTGCCACGATCATTATCAGACCAGTTCAACTTTGAAAGAATGTGGTCGATTTTTGGTTCATAAGCTAAGAGTTGATCAATTAATTCATCAGCTTTTCTTGCAGTTAGGACGAAATCTTTTACCAGTTTGGAAATGAACCCAAGTCTTTTGGCATCCGCAATAAATACTAAAAGAAAATCGAAAAAAATTATCAACATTAAGTAGTCCAATGAGTTTTTGGTGAATGATCAAGTTTGCCCATGATGCCAATGTGAAAATTTCTTCCGGTGTGCCCAGCCCACCTGGTAAATCAATAAAAGTGTCAGCATGATTAATCATTTCAGTAAGTCTTTCAGACATACATGAGACAATGTATTATTCTTCATATGATTTTTTGATGAGGTTTCTGTCTACCAAAGGTTTTGGAATGATTCCCAAAACTTGACTGCCACCTTCTTGTAGGGCCTTTGAAACACAGCCCATCAATCCAAAATTGCCACCGCCATATACTAAGTGCATGTTTCTTTCCGCCATAACTTTACCCAATTCTTTTACAGCCTCAAAAAATTCTAGTTTAGTTCCAGAACTAATTCCACAAAACACACAGATATTAGTGACTCGTCTTCTTAATGTTGTCTCCATTTTTGTTATCTCTCTTCTAGATGTGTCGAAGAGAGAAATGAAGAGTTGGATTTATAGATCCTGAAAAAGGGTGAGTAATAAATGCACTAGTACCTGCAAAATGACAATTGTCAGATGAACAATAAAATGGATCGTGAAAGTCAAAAAGTTTAGATACTATCAGTAAAAATTAAAGTAAAGGAAATCAAAACAGTAATTTAATGGAAACGAAATCAAAACAATAAATTGAAACAATATGCACAAGTAGTTGTGATTGTGGCTCACATCTTCCACTGGTTTTATGTCCAGTAATGGCTTGAACGCCCTCTATGGGTCGGGGATATGCTTCCCATACAATTTTCTTATAAGTTGGCAAACATGGTCTTTTAAAGTTAGATTTTCGAGACTGTATTGTTGTCTTTCTTTTTAAAATTGTGTATGCAAATTGTGAATCACTCGATGAACATGTCCACTAGGATGCATCTCAAGAGTCAATGATATATCATCTAAAGACTCCTTACTCAAGCAATCTCTAATGAATTGAATTTTATCTTCGCGATTGTCAGACACCTTTCATAAAGAACGACAACAAGTATTGCACGTCCAGCGTGCACATTTATAACAAACACCTAATTGTTTAGCTCTTTATTTTTTAGCATAGGTGCTTTTCCCTAAACCATACATGTAAGAAATGAAAGAGTCAGATGACTCACTTGTCAATAAGTCTCTTGTTTCAATTATCCAATGAATATCACTAGGAATACCATGGATCATAAGAAGCCTCATTCTTTCGATGTGTGCTTTTTAAATTTTCATCATAGCATTTTTAGGGAGAGAAGGAAAATGATTGTGGAGTTTTGTGACAATTTCTTCCATGCCTTGATGGCTCCAATCTGGAGGTATTTTTCCTTTTTGATCGCTTGTGAGAGAGGAAGAAATTTCCACATGGTAAGTTTGTTCATCTCCAAGAAATGAATTCTTCAATCTTTCGGGCAAAGTCTTCAATTCCAGATTGGGTGCTTCCTCATGTTTTTCTTCTTCCATTGTTCATAGTTCCTCAAAATTTTACTACTCTCCATCATCTTCCAGTACCTGTGTAGAATCAAGTAAAAAATCATTAGGAATATCTGAATCAAATTGTGTACTTGATTCAAGAAAATTAGTTATACATATTTCTGTAGGATCAAATAAACTCCCCTAAATATATTCCTCCATAATTGGTTCAATTAGTTTCATGCTCTCGTCTTCACTGTCCACATTGTATGGTTGTTTGCACATGTTAAAAATATTAAGCTCCAATTTCATATTGCAAACAGACAAATTCATGATTCCATTCCTGCGATTAATTAAGGCATTAGCTGTTGCTAAAAAATGGACGACCAAGTATTACAGGAACTGACTTATAACAATCTGCTACAGGTTGTGTTTCCAAGACAATAAAATCCACATGATTTATGAATTTGATCGACTTGTAATAACACATCTTCAATAATTCTCTTCGGTACCTTGACTGATATGTCAGTAAGTAAAAGAGTAGTTGAAGTTGGTTTTAACTTACCAATATTAAGTTATTGGTAAACCGAAAATGGAAGCAAATTGACACTGGCTCCAAGATCAAGTAAAGCATGTTCAATTTTTTGATTTCCAATCATACATGAAATAGTTGGACAACTAGGGTCCTTATATTTTAATGCATTATTGGTTGAGAGAATGGAACTTACATGTTCAGCTAGAAAAGCTTTCTTTCTTACCTGAGTTCCCTTTTGATGGTGCACAAGTCTTTCAGAAATTTAGCATAAGATGGTATCTGTTGGATGGCCTCTAACAAAGGAATATTGACATTTACTTGTTTGAATATTTCATATATCTTTGGGGAATAGTTCAATTTCTTTGTTTTTAATGCTTGAGGAAATTGAGGTGCATGAGAAAAATTATTATCATCAATGATATGGTATGGTTCATCAACCTCTTCCTTACCCTCTGAATCTGATTTATTTTCAACTTCACGAGGTTCAAGAATAAGTCTGTGGATGTCCTTACCGATAAGAAGAGTAATAACATATTTGACTTGGTCTATGTGTTGACTACCAAAATTATCCTCGTGAGGGTTTTGATGACTCTTGGGGTTTGACTGTGGTTGTGCAGAAAAATTTCCTTTCTCATTAATGGTCAAAACAGATGTGATTTTGGAGAAAATATCTTTTAGATCAATCGATGTTTGCACATTTTGATTATTGATGACTTCATGTTTCTCAATGAATGCATGTAAGGTATCCTCAAGGATTTTCCTAGGTGGTGGGACATATGGTGAATAATTTTGAGAATTTTGGAAATTCTACTGTACCTGAGGAGGTTTTTACGGTGGTTATGCTTGGTTATCATTCCTCCAATTGAAGTTTGGATGGTTTCTCCAACCAGAATTGTAGGTTTGGAAGTATGGGTTTGGATTTGGTCTATTGAAAGTTTTTATGGAACTGACTTGGTCATGAAGACATACTTACAGGGCTGGAAATGTTAGGAAAACTTGTGTGACATGTTCATTTGAATTACATATTTGACACATGATTTCTTGAACTGACTTGACATGATCATTCTTCCTCATTTCTAATGCCTCAGCGTATTTAGCTAGAGATGCATACTTATCACAAATGTCATGGTCTTCCCTAAGGTTAAACATACATCTACCAAATGGCTGTGGTTTTACAGACGACTCATAAGTGTCAACTGTGTCCCATTTTTGTGCATTCTCTGCAATGTGTTCTAGGTAATCCAGTGCATCTTCGAGATTTTTATCCCTAAACGCATCATTTCCACTATTTGTCTACCTTGGGGTGTTAAACCCTCGTAGATGTAGGCAATCGGCCCCCATGTTTCAAACATGTGATGTGGACAAATATTCAACATCTCTTTAAACCTCTCCCAACGTTGGTAAAGTGTTTCCCCAGACCATTGTGTGAAACTTGTGATTCTCCTATTATATGAGTTTGTCTTATGAGGGAGAAAAAATTTATTTGAAAATATTCTTGTCATCTCATATTCAGATGGATCCTAATCTAAGGTTATACAACCAAATTTTAGCTTTATCATTTAAAGAAAATGGAAAAAAAATTTAATCGAATTATATTCATGCTGCAATTTTGGTTTGTTCAAGTGTTACATACCTCTTCAAATTCCCTTAAGTGTTGATAATGATTTTCTTATTCTAGACCGTGGAATGTGAGTAAAAGTTGGATGACACCTGGCTTAAAATTGAAACGTACTGCAAATGGGGGAAAAATAATGCAAGATGGTGATCCTGTCCTAACGGGATTCATGAATTGTCTGAGTGTTATAGGATGATTAAGATCGTCATACTGAGACCCGTTTTCTTCATGATCAACTGGATTTTCAACTCTAGCTAGTGGATTTTCATTTTGGTTTTCAGCCATTTTGACTTACGATGAAGGTGATGGAGACTCTCTATTTAATCTACCGCTGGATGATCGAGACCAATATTTCATGCAACCTAAATGCAGACTGTATGCTAAAATTTAAAAATACAATACTTATAAAAAAATAAAAATAAAAATAACAAGTGGGCCAAGAAAATTAAAAATATAAATAGAATGACAAAAGAAAAGAAAAACAAGGAAATAAAATACAAATATAGTGATTAGATCTAATGAGATACAAAAAAGAAAAAAAATACAAAATAAATAAATAAATATATATATATATATATATATATATATATATATATATATATATATATATATATACATATATACAAGGAGATTAAATTATTATTATATCTACTAAATTATACTCTCTGGTAACGATGACAAAAACTTGACACACTCACAAAATGGTTCTTTACTCCCAAGTATAAGAGTGTCGAAGTAATAAAATAGTTCGATAAGTCTGGGGTCGATCCACAATGAATATATTTAGTGAAATAAAATAACAATTTGAGTAAAAATAAAAGGTTTGATTTGTTTGAAGTGATTGGAAATTTTAAATTAAATTACAACAACAAAATAAAATATCGTGGGTTAGGGGATCCACTTTTAATATTTCAAATTTAGAAATCTTACTTTTTATAATATATAAATTATTATTATTACTGAGTTAATTTATTTCAGGAATTAATTATGCCAAAACATATAAAACCAGTCATAAAGGCAGTGATAATTTTTGTCTATAACAAGTCCAGTTAGGACTCAATTATGCCAAATAAATAAAACCAGCCATGTAAGCGGTAACAAAGTCTGTCAATAATTAATCCAGAATTTAATTAAATATTAATCATTAGATTACAATTTATATATTATAATATAAGTGAGATTATTCTAAATTTTCATATTAAAAGCTTCTCCCATTACCCTAGCAGGACGGAATTAGCTACTCATGATTTGAATAAAAACACACATAATTTTATTACTAAAAGAAAAAGAAATTACAAGAAAGCTTTTTAAAAATAAAATACATAAGAGCTAGAACTCCATAAATTTTCAGAGAAAACTATGGAATCCGGGTTGAGAAAAAATGAAGTGCAGAGCACCTCTATTTATAGAGGTGCTCACACCTCTTGAAATAGCAATTGCAATTTAATTACAATTGCCTCCATCAAACCTGCACGCATGTTTGGTGGAGTTGTGGTTTGTCACCATTATATTATTATTATTATTATTATTATTATTATTTTTTTTTTTTTATTTTGATTTGACAATGACTCTTACATATAACACGGTTTGGATTCTTCGTTAATTTCGGTCTTGAAAACCTCAGAATTTGAAAATTTTATCAACACTAAAGTTGTAAATATTTTAATTTTCTTTCATCTGGAATTGGAATCACTTTAATATGATATTGGAGTGAAAAAGTATGGCCAAAATACGAATATTGCACTGGGTTGGAATTTCAGAAGTTGTACACTGTTAGAACGCCCTATTAAATTTTCGGCCTCCAAAATCCAAATGTCAAGTCCATTTTTCTATATATGCATCCAAAGTATTATTTCACCTACATAAAAGATAAAAATCACAATAAACATAAATATAATTATTATTTAACAAATGTGCTAAATTAAATAGATTAATAAAACTACAAGTGTAAAATGATTAATTTTTTTTTTAATAAATGTGCACTTTTTAGTGTTCATCATACGCTATAGGCTCTACTGTTCTGAGAGTATCTTAGAAATATGTCTTCATCACGTTTGGCATCAAACTTTGCAAGATTCTCTCCGTCTCTTAGAATGTAGCAAGTGATACCAAAAACCCTTAAGTATTTGACTGTATGTTTCTTACCTTTCCATATTTCATAACGAGTCTTTTCCGTTCCGGGTCTAAGAAAAACAATATTAATAATGTGACATGTTGTGCACACTGTTGGTTTCTAATTAGGTCCCAAGATCCATCAAATAAGCATTAAAAACGCATGAATACATCAAAGAAGTAAGGCGGAATACATACTCACATTGATGGGTTTGATGCTACGAAGAACAAGCCACTTCTTCCTCATTGTTGAAGCTCGGCAGTGAGCTCATTGAACTGCTGGACTGCTCGGTTTTGGGCTGGTTTGCCTCCTCCATGATCGGCCATTGATGACTCCATTGAAGCTCCAAGCTTCAAGCTCCAAGAATGGATTCCAAGCTCAAGAAATCGTTTCCCTATCACCTCTGTATAACCCAAGTGTGTGCTAGCACTTCTCTTCTTCCTTGCTTCTCCTTTTAATTCGGTCATAACCAGAAATTTTAGGTAAGAAACGGTTCCAAACCGTGTGAGGAAGAAGGAGGGAAAGAGATGGAGAAGAGAAATGCGTAAATGAGGAGAGAGAGAGATTAAAAGAAAAAGTGTATATGGTTTTTATATTTCCAAAATATTATTAAACCATTTACCAAATTCTTTTAATTTCAAAAAGCAAAAGTCAAAAAGCAAAAGCCATTATTGCTTTTCAATTACCACATCAATCACTCAAATCAAGTGACAACTTGTCACATCACTCAAAGTGACATTTGATTTGACGCTTGATGTGAATAACGATTTGACGCTTGATTTGACTTGCGTGCCGTACTCGAATTCGAAATGTGAATGCTCTCGCAAATAATCCAGGGCTCGGGTTCGCTAATTCCAAATTAACGAATTTTCTGTTGCGACGCAATTAAATGATTACGCCTAGTGAAATCACTATTCACGTCGCTAACGAATTAATTCTAAATTAATTCGTTCGCCCGAATTAAAATCTAATTTTAATTCCGCGTCGAAATCCAATCTCGTATAATATATCAAATATATTATTTTATCGATTAATTCCAAATTAATCGTTCTCTCTCTTTAATTAATATTTTATCCCAGATAAAATATCTCCGTAATTAATCCCAGATTAATTTTCTCTCTCTTCTAATTAATCCCAGATTAATAAAGTGCGAGTCATACATCATCGGTGAATCTTCGGGAAGCGACCCATGAGATCCCCGGATATGTTGGCAGTAAATACGGTCGTCGGACTATCCGAACACGTAAGTACCTCGTACTACATTTGTACCGATTTACGAGACAAGGTTGGCTTCTAGCAAAGCGCCATGCCTACCCAATTCTCCAGAAATGTCCTTACAGGAATATGTGATCTATATCAAGCGTAGTATACCGTAGTATTGCGTATTTCGATCCAGTATCGGATGTTCACGTGCTAGGCCTGGGGCTGGAATTGTGTCTGCCCCGTACGAAGCACATATCGGATGTCTGGCAACTAGTCTCTATAATCGGATATGCATGACCTAGTCATAATATCCCGATAGCTCGAGCATTTAAGAGAACGAGTTCCGTATCCAATGTGATCATCATCTCCATATGACTGGAGTGATACTTCCGTCTTAACATCACACCCAACACTCTACGATTCTCAATATACCCAGCATTGGCGTACACAGAACCTGTTAAACCCTGGACGACCTCAACCAAAGTATATTGATTGTCGCAAGTATTAGCGGTGCAAGTCTCAAGTTAAGACCAAATACACCTACCCTGATTGCAGACTCCCATAGACACGTAGTCATACTACCAATGGGATTCTGCAGGGGTCTATCCAGAGTGAAGCTGTTTCCCGTACCGTCGGTAAAACACAACCTCCTATTACACTTGCATGAGTATCCTATACCCAAATATATGAGAACTATGTTGTTGTGCCCTCACAACGTGCACAAGTGTAATACTAGTCTTTTACATATTTATAGATGTCCAATCTCAACAATACTCTGACTAGGGATATTTAATGATTTATCCTTCGTGGACTGATACTGTCTCATATCATTCTCTGTCCAGGAACAAATCATAGGGACCTCTCATCATTTATACATCTAGGTGATCTAATCACAAATGATAAGAGTGCAATCTCATTTGTCACATAGTTAATTTATACAACAACACCGTGATCTGTACAAATAGTGACGTTATGGGTCATAATTGTCCAACAATCTCTCACTTGGCCTATAGCCAGTCACTCGAGTCTCTGACACCCGAACTATGTACGGTTGGCTCAAACTGCTGAGAAAAGGTTTTCATCAGCGGATTTACATGATTATCATCTGATGCGATTTATTCGATCATCACATCGCCGCGATGTATGATCCGAATGAATCAGATGAATATCAAAATAAGTATCTGGATCGTCGATGAGACCATTAATTCTTTAGCATGTTCTGACGCCTAGCTCGGCTGCTAACAGAACTATATCTAATCTAATTAGATTTATTATCGACCCAAATGACATCTATTGTTGCCTCAGCTGCAGCAATAACCCGCATTTGTTGTTTATTCGGTTACAATATCTTGCTAGGAAGATTTCCAGTTCACTGTTCCGTTATACTATCTTTTATAGTACCGTTGTTACGACTTATAGTCGTTATCATGAAAGCCAAGCTTTCACCGATTATATTATAGGAATATCATTTCCAAGAAATGATATATCATCATTACTCAGGACATTTACTGTCAGTGCGTTCCCACTAACCTCCTTATATACAGAAGAATTATTTTCGTTTTTGAATTAAATCATAAACTATTATGATTACATCAAAACGACAATTCCAAGAACCTAATGCTTGCTTCAATCCAAACATGGATCGAATAACCTGCAAACCTAGTTTGCTTGTTATGGTTCGACAAAACCGTCAGGATGTTGTAAACATCCTCCGAAAGGTTTCCGTTAAGGAAAGCGGTTTTGGCATTCAGCTGCCACATTTCATGAATGAAACATGCATCATTAGCAAGCATTGTCG
The DNA here is from genome assembly GCA_019454045.1 of Zanthoxylum bungeanum. Classification (NCBI taxonomy): domain Eukaryota; kingdom Viridiplantae; phylum Streptophyta; class Magnoliopsida; order Sapindales; family Rutaceae; genus Zanthoxylum; species Zanthoxylum bungeanum. The sequence continues at coordinate 29,623 of SKCR01001358.1, read as the reverse complement.
AAATGGATTTACCATGGCAACAGTTAAAAGGTTTCGTCGTAATCAACACAATGTTGATAACTCTACCTTTTCGCTACAAGCCTAGCTTAATACGATGGTATGTTGCCATCCATGTATGTCTTCCTTGAAGACTTATTGTACCAATAGGCACAATGCCTTGCGGTACATCAACTAGTATTTAAACATAGTTGGTATACATGGAATCCATATCGGATTATATGGCACTTTGCCATAATAGGGAGTCGTACCTTGTATCACTTCTCTTATATGTAGTCAGTTCGTGTTCCTCAAAAGATAGACATCTTTATGAGGTGAGATCAGAAACCCATACCCCAGGTTGTTTTCTGATTCTCTCCGACCTACGCGGTTCTTGTGTATTCGAAGATTAATGGTAATAGTTTCATCCTTGATGAACTATTTATGTTCCATTAAGATTCGGTGCCTTGAACAGTATTACTCCGATTTTCATCGAGTTTTACTATCCTCCCACTTACCACTGCATATCGGTTATTCCTTTTTAGGAAAACCGCATGGTGAGCAACAATCTAATTATTTTCTTGTGAGATGTATAAGTGCAATACTTATGGTATCCCTAGGATAACCTACATTCGGCACTTATCCAATTTGGGTTTTAGTTTGGTATTATCCAAATGTATGCCAAGCATACCCAAATCATCAGGAATGAGAAACCCGGTTTCTTTCCCGTTCATATCTAATATGTTATCAGTCAAATAGATTTTTATGGAACCTTATTCAAAATAAGTTCTGCACTGTTTTGCTTATCCGTTGAAGGAAATGGTAGCTCAGAGCGGCTCGTGATTAACCTTATCATGTCTAACAAAATTCGGGTAATCCTGTTCGGACACACCGTCGAACTGACGTGTTCCATGAAGAGTCCTCATTGAAAGAATACTATACTCTTTCAGGTATACAAGAAACTTATTGCTTAAGTATTTTAGACCTGAAGTATAAAGGATGTGTCCTTACCATTTTAAACGCTCTTTGATCCAAATCCTGGTTCGTCGGGACTCTGAATTGAAAGATTCAGAATTGTGTTATGGAGACCTCGGACAGGACGCTGTTTTGAGGCATCTATGTTGTTGTTTATACTTGCGAAACGTTTTGCTCTGGGATAAGTGCTAGGTCACCCCCGCCTTTTAATTTTATTTTCCAAAGTTTTGTTTTTGTTTTTCGTTGGTCTGACAAGGGGACGCATGTGCCAGATTCGGTCTCGCTTCAAAAGGTTGATTCACTTCCCTTCTGAATAAGTCCCAATGATTAATCGGCTCGGGGCTGGATTCGTTCCGCCGAGGCCACTTCTTTCTTTCCGGCTCGGGTCTGCTCTTGTACCGCCGAGACTGATGTTTCTTTCCGGCTCGGGTCTGCTCTTGTACCGCCGAGACCGATGTGTCTTTCCGGCTCGGGTCTGCTCTTGTACCGCCGAGACCGATGTCTCTTTCCGGCTCGGGTCTGCTCTTGTACCGCCGAGATCGATGTTTATTTCAGCTCAGGGTCGGGTTATGTCCCACAGAGTCGGCTTCTTTGGACTGGGGATGTGACATTCCCCCAGAGCCAAGTCTTTCTTTCAGCTCGGGGTCAGGTTACGTCCCACCGAGTCGGCTTCTTTGGACTGGGGATGTACATTCCCCCAGAGCCAAGTCTTTCTTTCAGCTCGGGGTCGGGTTACGTCCCACCGAGTCGGCTTCTTGGACTGGGGATGTAACATTCCCTCAGAGCCAAGTCTTTCTTTCAGCTCGGGGTCGGGTTACGTCCCACCGAGTCGGCTTCTTTGGACTAGGGATGTAACATTCCCCCAGAGCCAAGTCTTTCTTTTAGCTCGGGGTCGGGTTACGTCCCACCGAGTCGGCTTTTTTGGACTGAGGATGTAATATTCCCACAGAGCCAAGTCTTTCTTCAGCTCGGGTCGGGATACGTCCCACCGGAGACTTATCATCGGTATGGGATCGGAGCATCTCCCTCATGGTCGGCCATCTATTGGTCTGGGGAGGTGGTGACATTCCCCAGAGCCAAATGTTTTCTCAGCTCGGGGTCGGGTTACGTCCCACCGAGTCGATCGTCATCAGCATAAGGGCAAGGCATTTTTTTCTGTGGTTCCTGGAGTGACCACCGACGGATTCATCGGCACACCATCATTTTTTATAGTTCTCGGCATCAACTCGCAAACTCGTTACCGAGAACTAGGGGACAGATGTTGATGGTGTTTTCAAGACCTATGATATTTAAGGAGTACGACATGGGTAAAAAGGGTAATTCCCTTCTCGGTCGAAATCATTAATGCCGACCCGAGCACATGAGTGTTATAAAGCCAACAGGTAGAGACCGAACACTTGATGATAGATGACCGACCACTTTGGTTCGAATGACCGAGTATTATCAGATCGGTAGCAACATTCTCAGTTCAAATGACCATTATGATCGACCTCATGAAGACCGAGCATATGGCGAGGCGTGCTCCGGAAGTTGACACCATATTCTTGCGGATAAGATGACAAGTTATCCTACTTTCATGGGGAAAACTGGTGAGTCAGAGTCCTAGTAGGATAAATGAAGTAAAGGTAGTTTTGACTATGAATCCTTATGGGAAAAAGAAATTATTTCAACTAGGAAATTCTTGTAGGAGAGGGAATCTAATTTCTTCACTATTATAAATAAATGGGGAAAGCATAGGTAAATGGGGAGTTGAGTTGAGAGGAGGATCAACATCAGAATAAGCATCAATATCAGTATCATCAGACTTGTAAACACAAGAGATATCAGAGAAGCATATCTCAGTAATAAAACATCGTCCGTTTTGTGCCCGTAGACGTAGGTGAGATCTGATCCGCCGAACCACGTTAAATCTATTTGTTGATTGGTGTATTTATCTGTCTTTTGCTAAGTTTGTTTTTGGTTCCCCCATAACCAAATAAATTCACTATTGATGGAGGATTGGCCTGAGGTAATATTCTCATATTGCCCTGAGACCGAAATCCGCCGTCAACATCATATATTCTCAAAAGTTTGAAAATCCACATTGAAGGAAATAGAGAAACATAATTAACCCTGCGGACCTCCATTCCTAAATGGAAGATAAATTTATTATATTCAAACATTAATGTCACCCGATTCCCGAGGACCACGACATCTATCAACTAGGGATGCGATTAACCCTTAAATCCGCAAATTTTCTGGTACCGACCTCTCGTGGGATGGAATTTGACATGTTTTTTATTGAGTAGAGTCGACAGTTTAGGAGATGCGCAGATTTGATATATAATTTTGATACATAAAAATTAATACTTTGAGAGAATAAAAAATATTTTCTACAAATAGGTGATAAATAAAGTGATACATTTATCGAGATAATAACAATGAATCAAAAGTTTTACCGTAATCAAAAGCCTCTTAAAATTTAAAAATTGATTCTAAACTTTACTTTCAAAATACTATTGCTAGCAATTACATTTTTTAGTTTCTCAGTCTAATGCCTCAAATCAAATACACTATGGCACAATATATTATATTAAGTTGTATTATATTATTTAATGCATGGTGTATTGTATTAAGGTGCATTGCAGTTATATTGTATTATATTAATATTGTACAGCGTTTGGTACTATATTGTATTGTATTAAAATTATTTTTTATTTTAATATTAATTTTTAATAATATTTTTTTACATTAATAGTTAATACTATTTTAAATATTAATATTAATTAAATTTTTAATATTTTAATAATATTTTTTAATATAAAATTAAAATTTTAATAATTTAATATTATTAATTAATATTAATATTTATTAATTTTTAATATCTTAATATATTTTTTTTAATATTAATATTTTAATTTTAATATAAATAAAATAATATTGATGATTACATAAGAAAAATATTTTTTTTTATTTTTTATTGCAATGTACCATAATTACACTTCCCCACCATTCGTTATTACGGTGTGAGCAACATTAAATAATACAATGTGGGGTGGGTAACATTATCGCTAAACACTTTATCGTATTAAATAATATTATATAGAATCATGATGCTGGGTAATGGTGTACGCCAAACGCACTCTATATGTTTTTCAATATACCCCTAATTGAAGAATTTAATTTATAAAAAATTTGAAATACGGATCCAATGTGCTCTTATTGGCTATAGCTTTCTTCGGCAATTAACTGTAATGAATGTTAGACATCACCACCATTGGCAATTGTATCATAAACCAAGTAGTTTGATCAAATCCTCATCACTCCCCATAACCAATTGGATGTGTCTGGAACGATTCTATTATTCTAATTGTCCTTATCTACAACCTACAATTCAAAAAACACAAACAAAACAAATCAGGCACTAATAAAAATAAACAGTAACAAAATCAATTTAAAAATGAAAAATAAACCGAGAATGACCTTGACAGCAAGATATTCGAGGACCAAATGTAATTGCACAATCTCCAACTCACTTAAAACAAATAAATAGCATAATTTTTAATTTAGGTTATGCTTCTTTAGCTTCGTCTATTAGAAGGATAATAGATTTGAAACTCTCACAAAAATGGTTATTACTCCTGTTGATGGTGTTTTCAGGCACTATAACATTTAAGACAGCATGACGAGGACAGAAGGGTAATTCCCTGACTGGTTGAGATCATCAAAGCCGACCCGACCACAACATGTGAAGACCGACCACTTTGGTTCGGATGACCGAGCACTATAAGGTCGGCAGAAACACTCTCAGCAAAAGACTGTCATGACCGACCTCATGAAGACCGACCAGACGCGAGACACGTTCAAGATGACGACACCCTATTCTTGCGGATAAGATAAGCAGATTATCCTACTCTCACAAGGAAATGAAGTCAGAATCCGAAAAGGAATAAGAAAAGAGAAGGGAGAATCGGACTAGGAATCCTTACAAGGAAGAAGACTAAAGTTCAACTAGGATTTCTTATGCAAATAGGAGTCTGATTTCTGTATTACTATAAATAGGAGGGCATAGTATGTGTAAAAGATATCATCAAATCATCAACAAAAACTAGTGATCTGAATCTTCAAGCTCTGACTTGTGGAGATCCAAGAAGAGTGTTTAAGTAATAAAAGTACCATCTTGTTTGTGTCCGTGGACGTAGGTCGGATCCAAATCCACCGAACCACGTTAAATCTCCCTTGTTGATTGGTGTGTTTATCTGTTTTTTGCTAAATTTGCCTTTGGTCCCCCATAACCAAACAAATTCACTATTGAGGGAGGATTTCTCGGGAGTGATATTCCCATATTACCCTGAGACCAAAATCAGCCGTCAACAGTTGGCGCCGTCTGTGGGGAACTCAACAAAAAGCAACTCGCGTAGTAAGACAATGGCGGAAGACGGAAGCCACCAACCATCAGGGAGCTCGGCTGCAGATTGGATGGAGAAGATTGAGGAAAACCTTAGGAAAGAAAGGGAGGAAAGCCAAACTCTGCTTAAAAACCATAGTAGACCGGTTGGAAAGGATAGAAGGAGCACACAATGGAAAATTCGAGGCCGGGACTAGCCGACGAAGGAACGACATAGCAGAAGGAAAAAGAATTGTCGATATAAGTGAGGACGACAGACCCCGGAGGAGGGATCCTTACAGGTAAGATCTGTAGTGGTTCAGGGAGATTCCCAGACCGAGGACACATGGGAGGAAGAAAGTGACAAATCGTCACCAGACCCCTCCTATGATAGCCTTCACAACACCCGGCGAAAGGAGAAAGAATATGACGAAGAAGTACGAGAAGATACCGGCCACGAGAAGCACCACCCCGGGATAACAGAAAGAAAGGAGACCGCAGGAGGCGGAATGGAACCAAGGATAGCAACATGAAATCTTGGTTACGGGAGGAGCTGATCAAATGGGGAGTATATCCCAATACAAACAGAGGGGATGTCCAGGACGGCAAAGATGAGTCCCCCTCACAGAGGAAGAAATAAAATCAGAGAAATTCCCAAAAAGATTCAGCATGCCGACCATGACACCATACAAGGGCCATACCGATCCCAAAACCCACATTGAAGGTTTCGTCCTACTAATGGAGGTGCAAGGGGTAACAGGGGACGCCATCTGCAAAGTATTCCCCTTAACTCTAGCCGGACCGGCCATTCTATGGTATAGAAGCCTAGCCCCAAGAAGCATCAGCAGCTTCACACAACTGAAAAAGTCATTCATACGACACTTCAAGGGGGCTTGTGTCCCCAGAAAAACAATTGGAGAACTAAGGCTTATGAAGCAAGGAGACGATGAACCCCTGAAGATATTTATTGAAAGATACCATAATATGGTACTCGAAGTCGGAGGGTATGAATCCCCCGAGGCCCTGGAAAGCTTGAAGGGAGCCTTGAAGGTCGGAAGGCTATGGACCCATCTAAGGATCCAAGACACCCCGGACTACGCCACCGCTCTGGAGGTGGCCGCCGAAATTCGTTTTATTGGAGAACGAAGAGAAAGTATCCCGAAAAGGGAACACCATCAGAGAAAGAACCGCAAGGGAGGGTGCCCCCCGCCGAACAGAAAGAGAATCCAGAAGACCACTCCCGAACACAAAGAATTCAAGCCACTGCACCGGGACAATCAAGAGAGAAGGGCGCCGACCCAAGTAAACCATGTGGTCGGGGAAGATGCATACATTCCCCTAAAGAAACCACTAGGACAAATTGTCATGGAGATCCAGGGGAAAGGCCTCTTAGTGGAACCCGACCAAAGGAGATTCCCTCCGGACAAAAGAAACCAAAAGGCTTATTGTGTACACCACAACTCCAAAGGACATGCAACAGACGGATGTAAAGATCTGCGAGAGCAAATGGAAGATCTAGCACGAAACGGGTATCTCAACAAATACATTGACCACGAGGTCATGACAGCCAGACAAAGAGCACGTGGTCGCCAAATCAATATCATCGCAGGAGGAAGAACACTGGCCGGAAACTCTAACCGGTCAAGGAAAGATTACAGCAGAACCCGAGGACCAGATGTCTTAGAAACAGAGCAGGGCACAGGGCTACAGGGAGGCCGGTCGGTACCAATAATGTTCACTGATGAGGATACCCGAGGAGTAAGTTTCCCTCATGACGATGCATTGATAATCAAGGCAGTCATCAGCGGGTCGGAGGTAGACAGAATCCTAGTGGACCCCGGGAGCGCAGTCGACATAATTTCCAGAGAAGCACTGGACGACCTCGGGGTGGAATATGCAACCCTGACCAACGATAGCACTCCCTTATACGGTTTCGGAGGATCAGCCGTCATCCCACTAGGAAGAATACAGTTGGCGATAACTGTCGGGACACATCCTCGGACCCGGACGATCATGACAGACTTCACTGTAGTAGACTGCATGAGCAGTTACCAGGCCATCGTCGGACGACCCTTCATGATGAAAACAAAAGCCGCGATGTCCTGCTACCACCTGAAACTGAAATTCCCCACTCGGGAGGGATTGGAATTGTGTGCGGAAGCCAGAAAACAGCTCGCAGCTGCTTCGCAACTCTCTCACGAGAAACTCTTTGCATCACAGAAGACAACCGAAAACGGACAAAGGAACCAGGGAGAAGAAGAGGAAGACAGAAGCCCAGGCGTCTGGCCGAACAAGAATGCCGACTCGCTGCAGCTGAGGAAACCGAGGAGATAGAGCTGTACGGGACAGGGAAAAGTATAAAGATAGGGGGAGGCCTGAGCAAGTCCATACGGCAAGATCTTCTAGAATGCCTGAAGGGATACCCGGACATCTTTGCCTGGGGATACAATGACATGCCGGGGATCGACCCGAAATTCATCAATCACCGCCTAGCAGTAGACTCATCTCGCAAGCCGGTCAGGCAGAAGAGAAGAAATTTCAATCAAGAGAGGAGTAAAGTAATAGCAGCCGAGGTCGAGAAGTTACTAAAGGCAGGTCTCATCAGGGAAGCAAGGTACCCGGATTGGGTATCGAACGTGGTATTGGTCAGAAAGAACAATGGTAAGTGGCGAATGTGTGTCGACTTCACCGATTTAAACAAGGCGTGCCCAAAAGACAGTTTTCCTTTGCCGAACATAGACCAACTAGTAGACACCACAGCCTGCCAAGGATTACTAAGCTTCATGGATGCTTTCTCCGGATACAACCAGGTCAAAATGTGCCCGGCGGACGAAGAGAAGAGAAAACAACCTTCATCACAGATCAGGGGCTTTACTGCTATAAAGTGATGCCCTTCGGGCTAAAAAACGCTGGGGCAACTTTCCAAAGGTTGGTAAACAAAGTTTTCAAACCACTCATCGGCATTACAATGTTGGTCTATGTCGATGACATGATAAACATGTCAAAAGAACCAAACAACCACATGGACGACCTAAAAAGGACCTTCGAGCTTCTAAGAAAAAACAACCTGAAGCTCAATCCGGAAAAATGTACCTTCGGGGTAGCTTCAGGGAAGTTTTTAGGCTACATGGTAAGTGCCCGAGGAATTGAAGCAAACCCACAGAAGATCCAGGCAATACTGGCCCTAAAGTCTCCCAAAACGTAAAAGAAGTACAGAGTCTGACCGGTAGAGTGGCCGCGCTCAACCGGTTCATATCACGAGCAACTGACAAATGCCACCCTTTCTTCAAAGTAATCAAAAAGCAAAGAAGGATGTCGACTGGACGGCAGAGTGCGAAGAAGCCTTCCAGCAGCTGAAACAGTATCTGATGCAGCCCCCACTCCTGGCTAAACCACTCCCAGGTGAAACATTATACCTATATCTGGCTGTTTCGGACCGAGCAGTGAGTTCAGTACTGATACAGGAAACCAACAAAATCCAGAAGCCTGTCTACTATATCAGCAAAGCCCTCTTAGACACTGAAACCCGGTATCCAGTACACGAACTAGTCGCCCTTTCACTGGTAACGGCAGCTCGAAAATTACGGCCTTACTTCCAGGCCCATCCTATCAGGGTATACACCGGCCACCCCCTAAAACAAATTCTGCAGCGGCCAGAGGTTTCCGGCAGATTAGTAAAGTGGTCGGTAGAATTAAGTGAACATGACATCGCCTATCTCCCAAGAGCAGCAGTAAAGGGACAAGCCTTGGCAGATTTTGTCGCCGAACATACCGACCCCCAGACCCTGGCTATAGACGAGGACAAGTGGGAAATGTCCGTAGACGGTTCGGCCAGCACACAAGGCAATGGGGCGGGAGTCATCCTAAAAAGCGACAAAGGAGAAGAAATCCTACTCGCCCTGAAATTCGCTTTCATAGCAACCAACAATGAAGCAGAGTATGAAGCAATACTGGGCGGTTTGAGACTATGCACGGTGCTAGGGATCCAAAATGTGGTAGTAAGGAGTGACTCGCAATTAGCCGTTCAGCAACTAAACGGAGCATTTCAAGCAAAAGAGCCTAGCATGATGGCCTATCTGACCGAAGTACGAAAGTTAACCGGGAAGATGGGAGATGTACACTTCGAACAAATCCCCCGAGAGGACAATTGTGAGGCAGACCCTGTTCCCTGGCACGGCTCGCCTCTTCAACAAAAGCCGAGCACCCCAGGATAATCCCTTTGATCTACATCCGGGAAAGGAGCGTGGGAGAATCCAAAGTAGAAGTTCTAGATAAAGAAAGTCAAACATCATGGATGCAGCCCATCAGAAAATACTTGGAAACAGGAGAAACACCAGAGGACAGAACAGAGGCCAGAAAGTTAAGGTACAAAAGCACCAAATTCTCCCTAATTGACGGGGTACTTTACAGACGGGGTTACTCAGTCCCCCTCTTAAGATGTCTTGCCGAAGAGGAAGCAAATTATGTGCTCAGAGAGATACATACAGGCATCTGCGGAAGCCACGCCGGAGGTCGCTCAATTGCTTTCAAAGCCTTAAGACAAGGTTTTTACTGGCCGACCATGCACCAGGACGGCATAGAAGTGGCCCGCAGGTGCGAAGGATGTCAGAAAAACGCAAACCTCCCACCAACCAGCAGAACAGTTGACCACGCTACTCAGTCCCTGGCCGTTCGCCCAGTGGGGACTGGACATCATTGGACCAATGCCACAAGGGAAAGGACAGGCGAAGTATGCCATCGTGGCCATAGACTATTTCACCAAATGGGTGGAGGCAGAGCCATTATCCACCATCACAGAGAAAAAGGCCACTGAATTCCTGAGGAAAAATATCGTCTGCCGGTTCGGGATCCCCCGAGCTGTCATTACTGACAACGGGAAGCAGTTTGACAGCAAAGGTTTCAGAAAACTTTGCGAGGACCTCCAGATCGCCCTAAAGTTCGCCACACCAGCCCATCCCAAGTCAAACGGACAAGTCGAGGCGACCAACAAAACCATCAAGGCTAACCTGAAGGCTCGGCTCGGATCCAGCAAAGGCCTATGGGTCGAGGAACTACCGGAAGTACTATGGGCACACCGGACAACTTATAAAGACTCCACAGGAGAAACCCCGTTCTCTTTAGCATACGGGTATGAAGCTATCATCCCGGCAGAAATCGGGGTGACCTCCCACAGGGTTCAGCACTATGAGAGTAAACAGAACGAAGAACTTATCAGAAACCACCTCGACCTGATCGAAGAGAAGAGAGAGAGGTCGGCCATGAAAACAGCAATCTACCAACAAAGGATGGCCCGCTTCTACAATAAAAGGATTCGGATACGCACCTTCATCCCAGGCGACCTGGTGCTAAGAAAAGTCACCCTAAATACTCGGAGGCCAGAGGAAGGCTCCCTGGGCGCCAAATGGGAAGGGCCCTACAAGGTGGTAAAAGTGGTGAAGCCCGGAGTGTACATCCTAGAACGGCTGGACGGCACAAGATTGAAAAAGCCATGGAACGCCGAGATGTTGAGAAAATACTTCCAGTAGACTTTTCCCTTCCTTCTATCCGCTTACGAACAAGGGACAGGAATTCAAAAACAGAGCCTCTCTCAAAATGACCCACAGAGAGTTGTAAGAAGGGCAGTACGTCCCCAAGTATCAATAAAAGACTTTTTCTTATTTTATTTATCCGCTCTTAAATAAAAGTTTGAAAAGAACTCCGGGGAGATACTCAATGCAACAACCCAAAACATAAGGAGAAATACGCCCTTAATGTATCAAAAAGCTCGGGGGGGTACATCCCACCGAGATCTCGGACGGGGACGTAACATTCCCCCAGGTCCAAGTGCCTTCTCAGCTCGGGGTCGGGTACATCCCACCGAGTCAGCCCTTCGGACTGGGGACGTAACATTCCCCCAGGTCCAAGTGCCTTCTTCAGCTCGGGGTCGGGTACATCCCACCGAGTCAGCCCTTCGGACTGGGGACGTAACATTCCCCCAGGTCCAAGTGCCTTCTTCAGCTCGGGGTCGGGTAATCCCACGAGTCAGCCCTTCGGACTGGGGACGTAACATTCCCCAGGTCCAAGTGCCTTCTCAGCTCGGGGTCGGGTACATCCCACCGAGTCAGCCCTTCGGACTGGGGACGTAACATTCCCCCAGGTCCAAGTGCCTTTTTCAGCTCGGGGTCGGGTTACGTCCCACCGGGTCATGCTCATTGGACTGGGGACAGGACATTCCCCCAGGACCAAATATCTCTTTAGCTCGGGGTCCTCAGGGACATACTCGATGCATAGGATCCGTGGGAAGCATAGCACGGGGAGGAGGGATGATACCCCTGTGGCGATTGCTTGCTCCAGTGTTACCGAACATAAGGAGGAATATGCTACCTAATGTATCGAACACTCTTTGATCCTCATTTACCCGATGTAATGGATCCGTGGGAAAGCATAGCACGGGGAGTGACGAGGCCCCCGTGACGATTGCTAGCTCCAGTGATACCGGACCTAAGGAGGGATATGCCCTTAGCGTCCCGGACACTCTTTGATCCATTCATCACTTGGATCCGTGAGAGGCACAGCACGGGGATGCGTTGAGCCCCTGTAGCGTGTGCCTACTCCAGCGTGGTAAGGAGGAGCCCTCATGAAACACACAGGCTCCCCAGTGGACCGACGTGTAGAGGATGTGCCCTTACCAAACAAACGCTCTTTTTGATCCGAATCTTGGTTCGCCGGGACACTGAATTGAAAGATTCAGAATTGTGTTTTGGAGACCTCAGACGGGACGCTGTTTTGAGGCATCCATGTTGTTGTTTATGCTTGCAAAAACGTTTTTTTTGGGATAGGTGCTAAGTCACCCCCACCTTTTAATTTTATTTTCCAGAAATCTTGTTTTTGTTTTTTGCCGATCTGACAGAGGGACGCCCATGCCAGATTCGGTAGGTTGATTCACTTCCCTTCTGAATAAAAACCCAGGGGGTAGTCGGCTCGGGGCTGGATTTCGTTCCGCCGAGACTACTTGTTCATTCAGCTCGGGGTCGGGTTATGTCCCACCGAGTCGGTTTCTTTGGACTGGGGAGGTAACATTCCCCCAGGTCCAAGTCTTTCATTCAGCTCGGGGTCGGGTTATGTCCCACCGAGTCGGTTTCTTGGACTGGGACGGGAGGTAACATTCCCCCAGGTCCAAGTCTTTCATTCAGCTCGGGGTCGGGTTATGTCCCACCGAGTCGGTTCTTGGACTGGGGAGGTAACATTCCCCAGGTCCAAGTCTTTCATTCAGCTCGGGGTCGGGTTATGTCCCACCGAGTCGGTTTCTTCGGACTGGGGAGGTAACATTCCCCCAGGTCAAATCTTTCACACAGCTCGGGGTCGGGTTACGTCCCACCGAGTCGGTTTCTTTGGACTGGGGAGGTAACATTCCCCCAGGTCCAAGTCTTTCATTCAGCTCGGGGTCGGGTTATGTCCCACCGAGTCGGTTTCTTCGGACTGGGGAGGTAACATTCCCCCAGGTCAAGTCTTTCATTCAGCTCGGGGTCGGGTTATGTCCCACCGAGTCGGTTTCTTCGGACTGGGGAGGTAACATTCCCCCAGGTCCAAATCTTTCACACAGCTCGGGGTCGGGCTACGTCCCACCGAGTCGGTTTCCTTGGACTGGGGAGGTAGTATTCCCCCAGAACCAAGTATCTCACTCAGCTCGGGGTCGGGTTATGTCCCACCGAGTCGGTTCCTTTGTATGGGGAGGTAACATTCCCCCAGAACCCGAGTCTTTTACTCAGATCGGGGCCGGGCTGCACCCTCCGGTTCATGATGACCCCTGAAGGGTCTCAAATTGTTCGGATAACAGGAAGCATAAAAGAAGAAGGAAAAAGAGATAAAAAAAGACCAAAAAAATATATATAGTGTATGTCAAAATACAACTTGCAATGTTATTACAAAAAGTAAAGTGTACATAGGGCCCCGGTCGGGTTACCCTTTCTCATTCAGCCCGCACAGGGGCAGGAAACTTTCTTCGACTGGCTCGATCTCGGGAGGAGGAACAGCTGCTTCATCCTCGGCTGCACGGGAGACCTCTACTTCAGGGACGGGAGGAGGGATCTCAAGGCAGTCCTCGCCGGAGGCTGGAATATCAGATCGTCCTCTTTGGGAAGCTCCGGAAGCCGGGACGACCGAAATCGGGTCGGGATTCATAACCTCCTCGGTAGGGGGAGGGAGCCATTTCTGGAACTCCTCCTCGGAGATATCCCCCTTGCAATAGCTAATAGCCGCATGAATAGGATCCATATTCAAACCTGGCAGCACCATCGGTATCAGCTCAGCACAGTCACCAACTCCCTCTAGGCGGATAGCCTCCTTCTCGGCCTCAAGGTCGGCCTCTCTTTCCTCAAGCTCGGCTTCTTTCCTCTCAAAGTCATCCCGGGCCCGCGCCATTTGTTCTTCATTGGCCTTCAATTTTGTTTCAACACTGGCCACCTTGGCCTTCAAAACGCCAATTTCAGATTGGGCGGTCTTCAAATCCTCCCGAGCATTGTCAGCAAGCTTTCGCTCCAGCGCAGCAGCAGCCTTAAGAGCCTTATTAACTTTGAAGTTCTCAATGGCCGTCGACTCAAGGTTCTGAATCACCCCCTCCCGATCAGCCAATTTAGCCTCCACTTCCGAAAGGCGATTCTGAAGTCTCTGGGCCTGACCACCCTCGGACAACAGGCTCAAAAGAAGGTCCTTGTTCTTTGCCATGAGGTAAGTGGCCTGCAAAAAAAAAAAAAAAAAAGAAAGTCAAGATACGAGATGAAGAAAACCGGGAAGAACAGAAAATCAGAAAGAGAAAGGAAGAGAATAGAACTACCTTTGCCATCTGAGAGCTCATCTCGGTGACCACAGCCTCGGGCGAGATATCCTCATATCTCGAGACCTCCCTAGGGGGAATGACCTCGGCCAATTCATTGAAGGCCGGCACTAAATGGGAAGTGGCCTCCCGGATGCTTTCTCCCAGGTCATCCGCCCCGAGGATTACAGAACCCTTTCGCTTTTTTGAGGAGCCCACGGATGATTTTTTACCCCGGCGAGCGTCTTTCTTCTTGCCCGGGACAGGATCCTCCTCCTCCTATTGGACCAGCTCGGTCTCCTCGGCCCCAAATTGACGCCTTCTTTTCCTCAAGGGCTTCGGCGGACTGGTGAGACGAGCAGACCCCGATGATTGTGCACCAGGAGAAGACAGATCACCAGCAGCCGGCTGAACTCTCCCCTGAGACGCCCTCCCAGCCTCGGCAGGATCAGGCTGTGCCCGGGAAGTTCCAATTTCAGCATGACCGGCCTTCTTCATAATACCGGCCAACTTCTCAAGAAACTTCGGCCTCTTCGACATGCCTACAAAAAAGAAAAAGGAGTCAGAACCGAGCATACAAAGCACATGATAAAAACAGCCGTCAGACATCTACCTATCCGACCCGAGAGACCTCCGGAGGGACGGCCTGAGTAAGGCCTGACTCAACAAAGGCCGCATCGTTGACCAACTTCCTCCAGTGGGCAGCATACCCCCGAGCCCAATGTACCCGCCTCCGAACCTGACGAGAAACCTTGGGAGCATCTCGCCAACAAGCTGGGAGGAACCAGAGAAATCAGAAACCTAAGAAACTAAGAACGGGAATAAAGAAAGAAAGAAGGGGTATTAAACTCCTAACCTCCAGCCCTGAAGATGTCCGGAACCGAGACGTCCTCCTCAAACGATCTCAGGACCCGACCCCAATCCCCAGTAGCCCAGAACCAAAGGTCCTTGAAATTCTTGTTGGAGTCGGGGAGTTTCTGGACAAGGTTGGACGAGCTATCGTAAGCAGAGAGGTAATACCAACCGTAGTGAGTCTTTGGGTTAGACTTCAAACGGTATAACCTCTTCACCTCTTCCAAGCAAGGTACACCTAAACCTGCCCGGTGCCAGACCACATATATGCCGGCCAGAATCCTCCAGCTGTTCAAGCTCAATTGGCAAGGGGCAATCTCCATCTCGGCCAGCATCCAAGCAAAATAACGTTGCATCGGCAGCCGTAGCCCACACTAAAAAAAAAAAAGACAGGAAGCGCGCCACCGAGCCTCATCAGGCTGACTAGCACGATCCATCGGGCCTGGAACTTCAAGGGCAATATCTATTGGGATGTCATATCGTTGCCGCAACAGCGCCAGATCATCCTCAGTTATCTTAGAGGGGCGGTTCATGTCCAGAGCCGACGACCCAAGTTCACCGGGCTCTGGGTCCTTCCGAGGAACCCTCTGATGGTAGGAGTCTTGTTCAATCTCAGAAGGAGTTGGGGTAGTGTCAAGGTCTTCTACACTAGGTGCCCCCGAGCCCGAGGAGAGCTCCTCAGCAGGGGGAGATTGAGATATTAGCAGGCTTTTCAGGGGAGGAACTGCTGTCAGACATCCCTGACACCCACAGGAAAAACAGAGAAGGAAGGAGAAGTCAGTCTACGGCTAAAAGAAACTACCCATGGTTTCCATGTTAGCTAAGCAGGTGGTCTCTAAAAGTGCCCTAAAGCAGAACCCGGCAAACCATAAATCTTTCCCTAGCAAAACACAGATTCATAAAACACAAAAGGGGAAGAGGTCGTTCAGAAGACTTACTTGTTCTTCTCAGAAGAGGCAGAAGGTTGTTCAGTACGGGTGTGCCCGTTCCTTATTTTCACAGCAGGAGGAGGAAGAAAAAGACCACGGTTGAACTTCGAAAGCACGGAGTCGGGCAAATCACAGAGATATTTGCAGAAAAAAAGAAGAAAAATTGCCGAAAAAGATTGAACAGTGAAAGCCTCGCCCTCTTATAGTCATGGCAAAGACGCTCGTGACCATTGGATCTAAGGGAAGAGCCCGGATGAACGCCAAGCGTCGACTGCAAAAAGGGTCTCCCAAGTTTAAACAGACGGCTGAGATCAGCTCACTGTGAAGACGCCTCTGCACGGTCGATTCGTCCCCTTTTTTGGCGGGAACCCGTCGGATGTTTGACAAGTGTCAAACTTAGAAGAAACCCTAAAGTTGATTTGATAGGCATTTAAACGGACGTGACTGATTGCGTGTCTCGAGACGAAACGCTTAAAAAGAGGCAACAAAGCATTTCTCGACCCAAGACCGACCTCCAACAGAGCAAAAACACCTTCTTTATATAGTTCCCGGCACCAACTTGCACGCTTGTTGGAACCGAGAACTAGGGGACAGATGTTGATGGTGTTTTCAGGCACTATAACATTTAAGACAGCATGACGAGGACAGAAGGGTAATTCCCTGACTGGTTGAGATCATCAAAGCCGACCCGACCACAATAAGTAAAGACCGACCACTTTGGTATAGATGACCGAGCACTATAAGGTCGGCAGAAACACTCTCAGCATAAAAGACTGTCATGACCGACCTCATGAAGACCGACCAGACGACGAGACAAGTTCAAGATGACGACACCCTATTCTTGCGGATAAGATAAGCAGATTATCCTACTCTCACAAGGAAATGAAGTCAGAATCCGAAAAGAAATAAGAAAGAGAGAAGGGAGAATCGGACTAGGAATCCTTACAAGGAAAGAAGACTAAAAGTTCAACTAGGATTTCTTATGCAAATAATAATCTGATTTCTGTGTTACTATAAATAGGAGGGCATAGTATGTGTAAAAGATATCATCAAATCATCGACAAAAACTAGTGATCTGAATCTTCAAGCTCTGACTTGTGGAGATCCAAGAAGAGTGTTTAAGTAATAAAAGTATCATCTTGTTTGTGTCCGTGGACGTAGGTCGGATCCAAATCCACCGAACCACGTTAAATCTCCTTGTTGATTGGTGTGTTTATCCGTTTTTTGCTAAGTTTGCCTTTGGTCCCCCATAACCAAACAAATTCACTATTGAGGGAGGATTAGTCTCGGGAGTGATATTCCCATATTGCCCCTGAGACCAAAATCAGCCGTCAACAACTCCCAAGTATAAGAGTGTCGAAGTAATAAAATAACCCGATAAGTTCAGGATCGATCCACAATGAATAGATTTAGTAAAATAAAATAATAATTCAAGTGACAAAAAAAATAAAAAAGACTGAATTCTTTGAAGTGATGGACAATTTTAAATTGGACTACAATAATAAAAATAAAATATTAGGGCTAAGGGATCCACTCTTAATATTTCAAATTTAGAGAACCCTTACTTTTTATAATATATAAATTGTCATTATTACCCAGTTAATTTACTTCAGGAATTAATTATGCCAAGACATATAAAACCAGTCATAAAGGCGGTGATAACATTTGTCTATACCAAGTCCAGTTAGGTACTCAATTATGCCAAATATATAAAACCAGCCATATAAACGGTAACCAAGTTTGTCAATAATTAGTCCAGATTTAAATTAAATATTAGTCTTTATATTACAATTCATATATTATAATTTAAGTAAGATTAATTTATATTATTATATTAAGAGCTTCACTATTTACTTGGATTCTTATGATTTGAATAAAAACATGCATAATTTTATTACCGAAAGAAAAAAAGAAATTACAACAAATTTGAAAAATAAAACACACAAGAGCCGAGACTCCACAAATTTTCAGAGAGAGAACTATGAAATCGAGCCGAAGAACTGAGGTGCTGAGCACCTCTATTTATAGCAAGAGGTGCTCAGCACCCCCTACTATTGATAATTGCATTGCATTTAATAATTCAATGCAATTGTCAAATCATGGTCTAATCTACCGCCATATTATTATTGTTTTGTTTTTTTTTGTCTTTAATAATTACATAAAACACATTTTGGATTTTTCATCAATTTCGGCCTTGAAAACTTCGGAACTAGAAAATCTTGAGAGTAAAGTTGTAGATATTTGAGTATTCTTTCATCTGGAACTAGAATTGCTTCAATCTGATATCGGAGTAAAAAATTATGGCCAAAATATGAAAATTGTGCAAAGTTGAAATTGTACACTATTAGAATGCTTTTTTAAGTTTTTGGCCTCCAAAATCCAAATGTCACGCCCATTTTTCTAATTATGCATCCAAAGTATTATTTCACATACATAAGAAATAAAAATCATAATAAAAATATATAAAACATAAATTTAATTATTTTTTCACAAATGTCTAAATTAAGGAGATTAATGAAACTATAAGTGTAAAATGGTTACTTTCTCTTTATAAATACACACTTTTTAATGTTCATCACACCCCCAATCAATTTACTACTAGTCCTAGTAATTTAAGCGAAAACTAAAAAGGCAAATTCTTATTCAAGTTAGTAATTGTTTTATTTTTTTTCCAAATTATCAAATAAGCAAATTCTTCTGTATTTTTTTACTTCTTCCATACACACATAAGATAAAGTACCAATCAATTCATTGTACCCACAATATTCACAAGTCTTATTGAAAAGAGTAATATTTTGTTCTAAAATTATATTGGAGTTACACATTTTTGGCAATGAGAGTTTATTTATAAATATAATTTTTTTTATAATACATCTTCAATCATTGTAACGAGCTTTGGGTCAATGACTCCAAAATCAGTTGGCTTTAGGGCACTAAGTGTTAAGACACCCCTACAGACTTAATTGCTCGGACCTCAGATATCAAAAAAAAAGTATCTGATTTCTTTAAACTTTATCTTTAACCTATGTAACGAGATTTGTGCCTGTGATTCCCAGACCAGTTGGCCTTAAAACACCCCTACGGATTTAATTGCTCGAGTTAGAGAGGCTACAAAATTGAACTTATTCACACACTTTTTTCTCTCTTTTTTTTTATTAACACAACTCAAGCTCTACTATTTTACGTGAACAATCACTGTTTGCTGAGGTAAGATGTCTGGTTATTATTATTATTATCATTTTTAACTAACTCAAGCCATACCATTTTACGCGAACAATCACTGTTTGCTGAGGCAAGATGTCCGGTTACTAAGTAAAAGCTTGATTATTTTTTTTGGGAATAAAGACATAAATTCCACTGCCTTTAGGTGTTATCTCTAACAAACTAGAGAACTGAATATTATAAAATTTTCACTTACAACCCACGATCATATATTACCGTATATTTTGATAATACCTGTCAAATGTGCATATGAAAATCAAACTTTAATCAATATTATGGAAAATTCACAAATTTGAATGATTCAAAAAGAAATGAACAAAAATAACTTGTTAGAATTACATTGAGATGCGTCTTAGGAGCGAAAACTCCTTACACTGTCATCTCTGAACAACAATTCCATTTGGTTAGTCAAAAATTTATTGTTGGTTTGTGTGTAGTTTTTTTTTTGAATAAAAATACAAAAGAAAAATCAACACAAAATATTTTTTCACATAAAATAACAACAAAATAAAAACAACATATTTTTTTTAAAAATAAAAAACAACAAAAAAATGAAAACTATCTATTAAACTATCTCATTCCCCCAACCAAATTGAAATATTGTCCCCAATGTCTGAATAAGAAAAAATAGAGTTTAAAATATTTTTTCACATAAAATAACAAAAAAATAAAAACAACATTTTTTTTTTAAAAAAAAAAACAACACAAAAAAATGAAAACTATCTAGTAAACTATCCCCTTCCCCCAACCAAATTGAAACATTGTCCCCAATGTCTGAATAAGAAGAAATAGAGTTTAGAAGACATCATCTGGTTAGTGTGGAAAAGACAATTGAATCAACAACACTACTATTTAACCCAAAAAATTATAGATTAAGATTCAAGTCCACTTTACGCTTCTTGCCACAATCGTTATCTGACCAGTCCAACTTGGAAAGAATTGGGTCAATTTTTGATTCATTGACTAACAATTTGTCGATTGATTCACCAGTTTTTCCGGTTTTGAAATGAACCCGAGTATTTTAGCATCCTCCAAAAATACTAAAAGAAAATCGATAAAATGATCTACATTAAATAATCCAATGAGTTTTCGGTGAATGTTCAATTTGCCCATGACGCAACTGTGAATATCTCTTCCAACGTGCCTAGCTCACCTAGTAAAGTAATAAAAACGTCAGCATGATTAATCATTTCAGTGAGTTTTTCAGACATACCTGAGACAATGTATTCTTCTCTATTTGATTTTCCGATGAGGTTTCCGTCTGCCAAAGTTTTTGGGATGATTCCTAAAACTTGACTGTCTTATTCTTGCACAGCCTTTGAAACACATCCCATCAATCCAAGATTGCAACTGCCATATACTAAGCGCATGTTTCTTTCTGTCATAACTCTACCTAATTCTTTTGTAGTCTCAATAAATTCTGGTTTAGTTCCAGAGCTAGATCTACAACATACACATATATTAGTTATTCGTCGTCTTGAAGTTTTCTCCATTTTTTTTATCTCTCTCTTATTTGGATATATAGAAAAGAGAAATGACGAGTTGTATTTATGGATCCTGAAAAAATGGTGAGTAATAAAAGTACTACAAAATGATAATTATCAGATGAACAGTAAAATAGATCCTGAAAGTCAAAATTTTTAGATATTATCGGTAAAATTAAAGTAAATGAAATCAAAATAGTAAATTAAAATATTAATTTAAAGTAAAGGAAATCAAAGCAATAAATTGAAACAATATGTACTGGTAGTTATGATTGTGGCCCACATCTTCCTCTGTTTTTACGTCAGTAACAACTTGAACGCCCTCTATGGGTCGAGGATATGCTTCCCATCCAATTTTCTTATAAATAGGCAAACATTGTCTTTTAAAGTCAGTTTCCTGAGACTGCATTGTTGTCTTTATTTTTGAAATTGTGTATGTAAATTGCGAATCACTCGATGAACATGTCAACTAGGATGCGTCTCATGAGTCAATATATCATTTAAAGACTCTTCAGTCAATCCATCTCTAATAATAAAATTTTATCTTCGCGATTTTCAAACACCATTCATAAAGAACGACAATGAGAACGTGCACATTTATAACAAACACCTAATTGTTTAGCTCTTCGTTTCTTAGCATAGATGGTTTTCACTAAACCAGACATGTAAGAATGAAGGAGTCAGATAACCCACATGCCAAGCGAACCCTTGCTTCAATTACCTAACGAATATCACTTGGAATACCATTGATCATAAGAAGCCTCATTCTTTTGGTGCGTGCTTTGTAAATTTTCATCAGAACATTTAGGGGGAGAGAAGGAAAATGATTGTGGAATTTTATGAGAGTTTCTTCCATGTCTTGATTGTAGGGTATCATTAATTTTATGAAACTGAAGGAATCGACATAGAGTCACAGAGTATCGTTATCTTTAACCAGGATACAAAACTTTGACAAAAAGAAAAAAAAAATGCAGCAAAACTCAAGAAAAAATGGAAATTAGACAAACACAAAAGAAAAGAAAAGAAAATAACATCTTATAATACATCAATCACACTACACTGAGTTTAAAAGGAAAAAAAGATTCTTGAAAATTCGAACACTCCAAAAATAGTCTCAGACATTATCCATTTACTTTAAATACATCACCATCCCTATGATTCTCAATGTCAACACCTCCATACGGGTAAACGTACTTCACAATAAATGGGCCAATCCATTTGGATTTTAATTTCCCAAGAAATAAATGAAGACGAGAATTATAAAGCAATATTTTTTGACAAATTTCAAATATTTTTCCTGAAATTCGACGATCATGAAAGACCTTAGTTTTACATTTAAGAATTTTCGCATTCTCATGTGAATCATTCCTTAACTCTTCAAGTTCATTTAATTACAGGTTAACGTTCATGATTGGCATTTTCAAGGTTTGAGTTGAATACTTTAATAGACCAATTGTAACATCCCCGATACGGGAATGTTATCGGCAAGCAACATATCCCACTATCGCCTAAGTCTCTTAATTTTGTACTAGAATATTTTCTCTTATTTTAATGTTATGCAATGCTACTCAATCATACATGCAATTAAATAACTTAATTAAACTAAATCGTGAGATCATGAAACCAAAGGTATGCATATATACATGTCTGAAAATATTTAAAATATGTATGCAACATCAAGCACAAGTCAATGATACAACAAAATGACATCCATAAACTATATTCTACATGAACATAGATCTGGTAAGGTGGACTCGATGACTAGTGACTGCAGAGTAACATTTGTCCTCAACTGGGTCTCCAAAAACGGCGCTGGCTCACCAAAAGAATGAATCCTGTAAAAGAGCTGGGAAGTGGTGGGGGGTGAGTCCTGAGGATCTCAGTAAGTGGAGCTACAAAATAAGAAATTGAATCAGTATATCTTAGCAAAATCATTTATCCTTAAAATACTTTTGAACACTTTGTTTAAAAACTGGTTCTTTTCCTTACAATTGAGAAAAGCCTTTTCTGAAAACTTTCTTTGAAGAATATCTCTGGTAGTGTGGAAAAATTGACACATTGGGGTATTACGTATCGCCGTCCCATCATACGCCTAACTGAAGCCAGAAGAGTAAATCCATGACTTTGGGGCGTTATGTATCACCGTCACCCAAATTATGTCACTCATGTCCCTGAAACAAGTGGTCTTGGGGCGTTACGTATCGTCGTCCCCCAAGCCACTGAACTAGAGACATTATTGTTGATTCATGCTACTACCTGACCCTGAAACTATGGTCTATGGGCTTTACGTATCGCCGTCCCCCTAACCCTGAACTATGTGTGCACACGGTCTCTGTCCGTCAATTCCATAAGTAAGAGCTGAGGTGGGTTTTTCCCCCATGCCTCGAAAACATCATAAAACTCATGCTTTTAAACTTTAAGATTTCTAAACTTATTTACATAAGAAATAACTGATAATAAGGCTAACGCCCTAAAATATTTAAAATAAATCTGAAATAATAACAAGTGAATACAAATCAACTTTGAAAGAAAAAGCATTCACTCACAGATTTGAAGTCCGGTCAAGTTCCTTTCACGTCGCTGGGGGCGAACGCGGCTCGTGATAAGTATCTATAAGGAATACACAGAGTTAGAAATCATAAGTTGTTGACCTTTTTAACTTATTTTCAACTTCACGAGGTTCAAGAATAGGTCTGTGGATGACCTTTTTTCAACGATTGGTCTATGTGTTGACTACCAGAACTACCCTCGTGAGGGTTTTGATGACTTTTGAGGTTTGGTTGTGGTTGTGCAGGAACTTTCCTTTCCCATTAATGGTCAATGCATATATGATTTTGGAAAAAAATATCTTTCAAATCAATAAATGTTTGCATATTTTGGTTATTGATGGCTTCATGTTTCTCGATGAATGTATGCAAGGTATCCGCATGGGTTTTCCTAGGTGGTGGGACATATGGTGCATAGTTTTGAGAATTTTGGAAATTCTGGTGTACTTATGGAGGTTGTTGCGATGGTTGTGCTTGGTTATCATTCCTTCAATTTAAGTTTGGATGGTTTCTCCAATCATAATTATAGGTGTTGGAGTATGAGTTTGGATTTGGTCTCTTGAAGGTGTTTATGGAACTGACTTGGTCATGGAGATATTCTTAGAGAGTTGGAAAGGTTGGGCAAACTTGTGTGACATGTTCATTTGAATTACAGATATGACATGTAACCTATTGAATTGACTTGACATGATCACTCTTCCTCATTTCTAATGCCTTAGCATTTTTAGCTAGAGATGCATATTTAGCAGAAAGGTCATGGTCTTACTTAAGGTTAAACATGCCTCTACCAGATGACTGTGGTTTTATAGATGACTCATAAGTGTCAATTGTATCCTTGTATTGTGCATTCTCTGTTATGTTTTATAGGTTTTCTAATGCATATTCGGGATTTTTGTCCCTAAACTCACCATTACACATCATTTCCACTACTTGTCTGCTTTGGGGTATTAAACCCCCGTAGAAGTAGGAAATCAACTTCCATATTCCAAACCCATGATGTGGACAAACATTTAACATTTCTTTAAATCTTTCTCAATATTGGTGAAGTGTTTCCCCCGACTCTTGTGTGAAAATTGTGATTCTCCTCTTAAAGGAGTTTGTCATGTGAGAGGGAAATAATGTTTTCAGAAATTACTCTTGCAAATCATCCCATGTTCTGATGGATCCTGACCTAAGGTTCTGCAGCCAAATTTTAGCTTTATTCTTTAAAGAAAAATGAAAAAACTTGAGTCAAATTATATTCAAGCTACAATTTTGGTATGTGCAAGTATTACATACCTCTTCGAATTCCCTTAAGGGCTGATAAGGATTTTCTGATTCTAGACCGTGGAATGTGGGTAAAAGTTGAATGATATCTGGTTTAAAATTGAAACGTGACGCATCTAGAGGGAAAATAATGCAAGATGGTGATCATGTCATAGTGGGATTCATGAATTTTCTGAGTGTCATAGGATGGTTAAGATCATTATGCTAAGACTCACGTTCTACCAGATAGATTGGATTTTCATCTCGGTTAGGTGGTTTTTCATTTTGGTTATCAACTATTTTAACTGACGGTGATGGTGATGAAAACTCTTTATTTAATCTACCGCTACGTGATAGAGACCAATGTCTCATGCAACCTAAATACAGACTATATGCTAAAATTTAAATATGCAAATGCAATACTTACAAAAAGAAAAAAAATAATAAACAAATAAAAATAAATGATAAAAGAAAAGAAAAAAGAAAGAAAATATAAAAATGTAGTGATTAGATCTAAAAACGTCATCTGATTCTTGTCAATTCAAATCTCAATTGAATTTCTCGTTCAGCTGTCTCAATTTCTCGAAATAGGTTTTCACAAAAAAAAATGAAAGAATCTCTAGATGGGGATGGTTCAAGAAATTTTTTGACAAAATACAAGCTTCATTTTAATTGAGTTTTTTTGTCTCATGTAACCTTGAAGAATCAAGTATAGGATTTGTCTATATGTGGGATGTCTGGGTTCAGGATTCATTTATGATCAATAAAGACATCTTGGATCTACACAAATGCAAAGAAGAAGAAAAAGATGAGATGCAAAAAATACAAAAAAAAAAGGAAAAAAAAAAAAAAAAAGAAAAATGCAAGGATGTTAAATTATAATTTCATCTACTAAATTATATTCTCCGGCAATGACGCTAAAAACTTGACACACTCATAAAGTGATTGTGTTTGGGTTCATGATTCATTTATGACCAATAAAGACATCTTGGATCTACACAAATGCAAAGAAGAAGAAAAAGATGAGGTGCAAAAAATACAAAAAAAATGAAAAACAAAATAAAAAAATAAAAAGAAAAGAAAAGAAAAATACAAGGATGTTAAATTATAATTTCATCTACTAAATTATATTCTCCGGCAATTACGCCAAAAACTTGACACACTCACAAAGTGATTCTTTACTCCTAAGTATATGAGTGTCGAAGTAATAAAATAACCCGATAAGTACGAGGTCGATCCACAGGGAACTGATTTAGTAAAATAAAACAATAATTCAAGTGACAAAAAAATAAAAAAGGCTGAATTGTTTGAAGTGATGGATGATTTTAAATTGGACTGTAACAATAAAAATAAAATATTGGGCTAATGGATCCACTCTTAATATTTCAAATTTAGAGAACCCTTACTTTTTATAATATATAAATTGTCATTATTACCCAGTTAATTTACTTCATGAATTAATTATGTCAAGACATATAAAACCAACCATAAAGGCGGTGGTAACATTTTGCCTATAATAAGTCAAGTTAGTTACGCAATTATGCCAAATATATAAAACCAACCATATAGGCGGTAATAAAGTTTGTCAATAATTAGTCCAGATTTAAATTAAATATTAGTCTTTATATTACAATTCATATATTATAATATAAGTAAAATTAATCTATATTCTTATATTAAGAGTTTCAACCTTTACCCCACCATGATGAAATTAGATATTCATGATTTGAATAAAAACATGCATAATTTTATTAACGAAATAAAAAAAGAAATTACAACCAATTTGAAAAATAAAACACATAAGAGCTTAAACTCCACAAATTTTCAGAGAGAAAACTATGGGATCATGATGAAAAATTGAGGTGTTAAGCACCTCTATTTATAACAAGAGGTGTTCAGCACCTCATACCATTGATAATTGCATTGCATTTAATAATGCAATGTAATTTTCAAATGATGGGCCAATCCACCGAAAGGCGGATTGGCCATATTATTTATTTATTTTGTTTATTTTTTTCTTTTTCTTTTTGTCTTTAATAATTATATATAATATATTTTAGATTTTTCAGCAATTTCGGCCTTGAAATCCATAGAACTAGAAAATATTATAAAGAGTAAAGTTGTAGATATTTGAGTTTTCTTTCATGTGAAACTGAAATTGCCTCAATCCGATATCGGAGTAAAAAATTATGGCCAAAATACGAAAATTGTACAAAGTTGAAATTGTACATTGTTAGAACGCTCTTTTAAATTTCTGGCCTCCAAAATCCAAATGTCAAATCCATTTTTCTAGTTATGCATCCAAAGTATTATTTCACCTACATAAGAAATAAAAATCACAATAAAAATATATAAAACATAAATTTAATATTATTTCACAAATGTGCTAAATTAAGTAAATTAATAAAACTATAAGTGTAAAATAATTATTTTTCTTTTTTAAATTATATTTTTTAGTGTTCATCATTCTTCAATTTTTGTGTATTAAATCTGTATGAATTCATTATAACACTCATTACAATCAAGGATATAGAAAATTAATGGCCTTCAATTCGTTGTGTATTAAATTTATATAAATTCATCGTAACACCTATTATATTAATTTTTTTCCCCGATATTAAGGAAAGCTTCCTATTTTCTCTTTTTGTGAATTAATTCCATATGAATTAATTATAACACTCATTGTAGTCAATGATATAGAAGATCAATAGCCTTCAATTCATTGTATGATTTCATTATAACACTCATTATAATCAATTTAATAACAATTGTGAAGGAATTAAAATTTTTCTTCAAAACAAGGAGAAGAGTTCAATGCTCATAGGATGCATGAGAGAGCTTGAAATGCATTTATATTATAATGATATAGAAAATAAATAGTTTTCAATTCGTTGTATATTAAATATGTATGAATTTATTATAATATCCATTATAATTAATTTAATAACCATTGTGAATGAATTAAATTGTTTCCTCAAATTAGGGAGAATAGCTCAAAGTTCATAGGATGCATGAGAGAGCTTGAAATGCCTTTGTATTATAATAGATATAGATAGATAGATGGGTGGGTGAGTGAGTTTGATATTACAAATCAAAACTCATTGCGTTAGTAAATGGTCGAATCCGGCCAAAATGCCTTTAATTTTTTGGATGTTTGATTGTTGCTACTTTTGGATTATGCCATTTTGTGGGTTTTTAAAGTCAAAATTAATGCTTATGATGGACTTATACAGTGGAACTTTAATTTCTCAGTTATAGTTTTTTTAGCCTAATGTTATGAATTTATAAATGGGTGGGTGAGTGAGTTTGATATTACAAATCAAAACTCATTGCGTTAGTGAGAGGGTTTGGTAAATGGTCGAATCCGGCCAAAATGCCTTTAATTTTTTAGATGTTTGATTGTTGCTACTTTTGGATTATGCCATTTTGTGGGTTTTTAAAGTCAAAATTAATGCTTATGATGGACTTATACAGTGGAACTTTAATTTCTCAGTTATAGTTTTTTTAGCCTAATGTTATGAATTTATAACTTTTTTATATTTAAATTTTTAAGTTCAATTCAATGTATTTTTTTTATTTAATATAAGTGTTTGAAATTTAGGAATCCGTTAAAAATCAGTCGAGTCCTGATGAGTATTAAAAAGTATAAACTTAATAAAAGAGAAACTAATCATTTTACACTTGTAATTTCATTAATCCCTTTAATTTAACATATTTGTAAAATAATAATTAAATTTATGTTTTATATATTTTTATTGTGATTTTTATTTTTTATGTAGGTGAAATAATACTTTGGATACATAACTAGAAAAATGGACGTGACATTTGGATTTTGGAGGCCAAAATCTTGAAAGAGCGTTCTAACAGTCAAATTTGAAAATTCCAACCCTGCGCAATTTTCGTAATTTGGCCATAACTTTTTACTCGATGGAGGCGATTCTGGTTCCAAATGAAAGAAAACTCAAATATCTACAACTATTTGGTTGACAATATTTTATAATTCTGAAGTTTTCAAGGCCGAAATTGATAAAAAAAAAAAAATCCAAAGTATGTCATATGTAATTATTATTATCAAAAGCAAAAAAAAAAAACAAAAAAAAAAAAACAATCGGTGGAGGGTTGCCATCCACCTTTCGGTGGATGGCACCCCTGCACATGCAGTTGTCTTAAACAATTGCATTTGCAATTGTTTAAGACGCTAATCATCCTCTATAAATAAAAGGATGCTCGAAACTTATATCCTCATGATTTCTTTCAAATTTCTCTGAAGATTTTGGGAGTGAGTGTCTTGTGTGTTTTATTTTTTAAAAGTTTTCTGGTAATTTTTTTTAATAACAAAATTATGAGTGTTTTAATTCAAATCATGAGTAGTTAATTTGTCTTGCTGGGGAAAATTGTGAAGCTTTTAATATGAAAATATAGATTAATCTCATTTATATTATAATATATAAATTATAATTTAATGATTAATATTTAATTTAAATCTGCATTAATTATTGACAAACTTTGTTACCATCTATATGGTTGGTTTTATTTATTTGACATAATTGAGTACCTAACTGAACTTGTTATAGACAAATATAATCACCGCCTTTATGACTGGTTTTATATGTTTTAGCATAATTAATTCCTGAAACAAATTAATTGGATAATAATGATAATTTATATATTATAACAAGTGAGATTTCTAAATTTGAAATATTAAAAGTGGATCTCATAGCCCCAACATTTTATTTTATTATTACAGTTTAATTTAAAATTTCCAATCACTTCAAACAATTTAATATTTTTCTTTTGACTCAAATTATTATTTTATCCTATTAAATCTATTTCATGTGGATCGATCCCGGACTTACCGGGTTATTTTATTACTTCGACACTCTTATACTTCAGAGTAAATAACCACTTTATAAGTGTGTCAAATTTTTGGCGCCGTTGCCAAGGAGTATAATCTAGTAGATAGAATACTAATTTTTCATTATTTTTCTTTTTTCTTTTGTATTTTTTTTTTGTATTTTTGCATTTCATTTTCTTTCTTCTTTGTATTTGTGTAGATCCTGTTGGATTTCTCTAAGGTCCCAATGATCGATTAAAGCGATGAAACATAAGTGTGAATACATCAAAGAAGTTGCGGAATACTTACATCGATCGGTTGAGGCGATGCGTCGAAGAACAAAACTTTTTCTCCCTCCTTGGAAGCTCACGGCAGTGACAGTTTTGGGCTCCATAAGATTCGG
>SKCR01001357.1:0-64372 GCA_019454045.1 Zanthoxylum bungeanum | reverse complement strand
AAAAATCTGTTGGGTACCAGTGCGAGTTTGGTAATTTATTTTTATATGCGGGTGCGGGATTGGTAATGAAAATTAAAACCCGCAACGGGTATGGTGCTGCTTTGGTAATTTATTTACATATGCGGGTGCGGGTTTGGTAATGACAATCCATCACCAAACCCTACCCACTGTCATTGTATTATTAAGAGCATAAAGGAATTCATTATTTTAAAAATCAGCAAAAAATCTGTTGGGTACCAGTGCGAGTTTGGTAATTTATTTTTATATGCGGGTGCGGGATTGGTAATGAAAATTAAAACCCGCAACGGGTATGATGCTGCTTTGGTAATTTATTTACATATGCGGGTGCGGGTTTGGTAATGACAATCCATCACCAAACCCTACCCACTGTCATCCCTACACTCAGCCACTCAAGAGTCTTAGGAGATGTCGTAGGGGTCTAGGAGTTATGTTAGTTATGTTTGAATTGTGCAAAGCTGATAAGTGTGGTTTATACCCACTTATTCCAATATCTTTAGCTTATTATTTTGTTATAATTCGAGATATTTAATATCAATTATGATTTATTTTATCTTTGTTTATAGGAGCATCAATATATAGATCGGGGGACAAGTACACGTGTTTTGGGAACTTTTGGAAACACAGGACGAGCACGGGATCATTAGGCGCCATATGCCACAATTTCATACTAATTCTAGAGGAAAAGGCGTCACAATCCCATACAAAGTCCAGGGAGTAAGGCGCCATGGCGCCACCAAAGAGAGAAGAAATCGTGACTTGGAGAGAGAAAAGTCAAATTGGAATTGTTGTTGGCTTACAAAAGTGACGTGAATAGAAGGACAAAAAGAGGAAAGAAAGACCCAGCCACCATTGTTGACCAAGGGTTGAAAATAAAGAGAGCTTCACGTGGGCCATGCAAGAGAGAATGAGTTGCAAGACTAAATAAAAGTTGAGCACGTGGGGCCCTCCATTTGTTTTGTTTACAAAATCAATTATCAAAGAAGAGGAACATGCGCCACGGCGCCTCACAAATTCCCAAACTCAGCCAAAATGCCGAGAGTTTAGCGCCGCGGCGCCAATGGAGAAAGGCAGCGCCGCGGCGCCCTCAGAATGCCAAACTGCATACATTTTCCAGACGGATCAGCGCCGCGGCGCTGCGCAGGAAATTCCTACGCGTTCCAGGACTCAAAATTTAGGGTTTTCTGAAATCCTAATGGCACCCTGACACTTCTATAAATACAAGACTTCGTCCAAAACACAAGGGGAGGCTAATACAGAGCACAAAACATAGAAACACATATTTTTAGAGATCCAAGGAGAGGATTGAAGAGCGACAAGAGGAGATTAAGGTGGTGACATCCGGAGAGGAAGATATTCAATTCGGGTTTTATCTTCTTATTTCTTTCTTAAACTCTAATGATTTCCATTAGATTCGTGGCTTGATTATTTATTGTTTTATCTTTTGTCATGAATTTACTCCTTAATTTTGGAGAACGATTGTAATTAACGCTTGCACCTTGTATTTTGTTTATCAGTTTTGTAATGAAGTTTTATTAATTATTTATATTCTTTTGAGTTTAATGCTTCTTGATTGCTGGCCACAATTTGAGATGATGAATGTTTAGAATCTATCACTCGAGAGAGGGGATTTTGAATAGATCTAGAGAATATGACCTAGGATTTTATAGAGTTCGAGAGAATCTGTAGTCCTTTGAAGTCGTTAAAATAGAATCACAAATCGTAATGAGTTGTTAACTATTGGATTTTTATAGAGATATCGAAGTCTATAGTTGATAATATTTTCACTCGGCACTCGAGAGAGGGAGTGAATATTTTAGGATCTTGACTTATAAATAATATAACTGAACAAGGATTAATTGGTATGACAAATACATAGGCAACAACTAGGTGAAATCAGGATCCAGAATCTCTATCGTATTAGTTCCTCCTATTTTATTATTTTTATATTTATCTACCAAAAAACTTGTTGTGATATTTTTATATCGTACCGCAAGTGTACGGTGTCAAGTTTTAGTATAAATGAGTTAAGAGTGTCGAACCCACAGGGATTGCGTTAACTCGTACTAAGTACTACAATTGATAATCCTAACTTTATTTAGAAAATAAATAATAAAGGTTTATAATAGATAAATATAAAAATAATAAAATAGGAGGAACTAATACGATAGAGATTCTGGATCCTGATTTCACCTAGCTGTTGCCTATGTATTTGTCATACCAATTAATCCTTGTTCAGTTATATTATTTATAAGTCAAGATCCTAAAATATTCACTCCCTCTCTCGAGTGCCGAGTGAAAATATTATCAACTATAGACTTCGATATCTCTATAAAAATCCAATAGTTAACAACTCATTACGATTTGTGATTCTATTTTAACGACTTCAAAGGACTACAGATTCTCTCGAACTCTATAAAATCCTAGGTCATATTCTCTAGATCTATTCAAAATCCCCTCTCTCGAGTGATAGATTCTAAACATTCATCATCTCAAATTGTGGCCAGCAATCAAGAAGCATTAAACTCAAAAGAATATAAATAATTAATAAAACTTCATTACAAAACTGATAAACAAAATACAAGGTGCAAGCGTTAATTACAATCGTTCTCCAAAATTAAGGAGTAAATTCATGACAAAAGATAAAACAATAAATAATCAAGCCACGAATCTAATGGAAATCATTAGAGTTTTAAGAAAGAAATAAGAAGATAAAACCCGAATTGAATATCTTCCTCTCCGGATGTCACCACCTTAATCTCCTCTTGTCGCTCTTCAATCCTCTCCTTGGATCTCTAAAAATATGTGTTTCTATGTTTTGTGCTCTGTATTAGCCTCCCCTTGTGTTTTGGACGAAGTCTTGTATTTATAGAAGTGTCAGGGTGCCATTAGGATTTCAGAAAACCCTAAATTTTGAGTCCTGGAACGCGTAGGAATTTCCTGCGCAGCGCCGCGGCGCTGATCCGTCTGGAAAATGTATGCAGTTTGGCATTCTGAGGGCGCCGCGGCGCTGCCTTTCTCCATTGGCGCCGCGGCGCTAAACTCTCGGCATTTTTGGCTGAGTTTGGGAATTTGTGAGGCGCCGTGGCGCATGTTCCTCTTCTTTGATAATTGATTTTGTAAACAAAACAAATGGAGGGCCCCACGTGCTCAACTTTTATTTAGTCTTGCAACTCATTCTCTCTTGCATGGCCCACGTGAAGCTCTCTTTATTTTCAACCCTTGGTCAACAATGGTGGCTGGGTCTTTCTTTCCTCTTTTTGTCCTTCTATTCACGTCACTTTTGTAAGCCAACAACAATTCCAATTTGACTTTTCTCTCTCCAAGTCACGATTTCTCTCTCTTTGGTGGCGCCATGGCGCCTTACTCCCTGGACTTTGTATGGGATTGTGGCGCCTTTTCCTCTAGAATTAGTATGAAATTGTGGCATATGGCGCCTAATGATCCCGTGCTCGTCCTGTGTTTCCAAAAGTTCCCAAAACACGTGTACTTGTCCCCCGATCTATATATTGATGCTCCTATAAATAAAAGATAAAATAAATCATAATTGATATTAAATATCTCGAATTATAACAAAATAATAAGCTAAAGATATTGGAATAAGTGGGTATAAACCACACTTATCAAACACCCCCAAACTTAAGGTTTTGCTAGTCCCGAGCAAAAGATAAAAATAAAAACTAAATTCAAATAAATAATTAAAAATTACTAAATTAACTAAGCCACTTTCGTAGGGATCACGATTGCATTTAGCATATGCAACAAGCCTTTAAACCCCTAGGCGGCCCTAGTGGACGAGTTATAGTCTCGTGAGGGCTTACAGTGACGATACCCACAAACGTCATCACACACAATCATGCAAAAATAAAAAATAACAAAACATAGTCTCGATAGTTACGCATAAATATATCCTCAAAGAAAGCTTATAAATGAAGTCAAAGAATCTTCAAAGTACGCAATTGCAGCTCGAATCCAAATTCTCGAATAAATTATCTAAGCTAGACTCAAGGTGTGTGTGTGTAAAGGTTCATCACAGCTTTGATCTTAAGTAAGCCAACTCAATGATTTCGTTTAAAAATTAGAATCAATGGGTCAAACCAACTTAGATATCTCAATTATGCTTTGTAATTGCTTTATTTCGTGCTCAGTATGGTATGATTTTTTTTTTCTTTTCTTATTTTTGCACTTTTTTTTTTCAACTCACCTACCCTTTAAGGTAGCATTTCTCCTCATGGTGGTCCTAATACTCGCCCATGGGTAGCTTCACGCTTATCGGTTATAGGTGGTTTATTTTTTTTCTTTAGAGACATTTTTTTTTTTTTTTTTTTTTTTGCTTTTGCTATACCATACTTCATAACACTAGCAAATCAAGATAGATATCTAAGCAAACGGTCATTCATCGATATGCAATTTCTTCAACTGATCACCTTGTCAACTACTTAAGTTTTACTGCTAAAAACCTATTTTTAAGTGCTTACGAGTCTAACATAGATCAATTATTCAAGACATCAGATAAAAGTAAACAAATTTTTTTTTTTTTTCAATAAATTTAAACAACTAAATAACAAGTAAACAACATGCACACAAAACACCCCCAAACTTAAAATTTGCATCGTCCTCAATGTAAGATAAATATCAAGAGCAAGAGTGAGGAACAACACTACCGTGCATGGAGTTGATCAGACTCTTGCTGGTTAGAATTTGGTTGCGCGGGCGTTGTGTGTCTCGTGCTACCTGCATAAATAACATGCAAATAAATAAATAGCACACAATAAAATAAAAATAAAAATAAAAAGTAAAGAAAATAATAATAAAAGAAATGCAAGGGTTGCCTCCCCGCTAGCGCTAAGTTTAAAGTCTTCAGCCAGACGCAACCACCCAAATGGTGGTCATGGTAGCTTCTTCTTTTGTATCCACTGACTGCTTTGACATGAAAAAGATAGCTTGGCGGCTGTGACAGTTTATTCAAATGCCCCTACTGCTGCTTGGTTATGGAGGATGCAATCTGCCCAATTTGTGTTTCTAAAGACTTCATTGTAGCCTCCATATTTTCCATGTGTGTCTCAATATTATTTAGCCTTGACTCTGTCTTCTCGAATCTCGCTGAAGTACTAGCAACGAACGTGCTCACGAATTCTTCTAAGGAAGATTTCTGCTCATATTTTCTATAGTCAAAACCAGAAGAAGGCTGCAAGGTATTCTCTGTGTTAGCATATGACAGGTTTGGATGATAACGATTAGGCATAAGATTTCCTCTATAGCTGTTGAAGTTCCGATTGTTCACATATTGGACTTGTTCAATGTTCGGGTTTCCTTCCACTAACTGCATATTTGTAGTTGCCGCTGATTCAATAGATGATACTCGTGGTTTTGTCAGGGCTGCTACTTGAGTGGCCAAGGTAGAAATCTGAGCTGTAAGTGCCACAAGAGGGTCTACTTCATAAATCCCAGCCACTTTGGTTACCGTAGCGCGTTCACTTGGCCATTGATAATGGTTAATGGCCATTTCTTCCAATAAATTGCGCGCTTCCTCAGCTGATTTCCTGAATAGAGCTCCCCCAGCTGCTGCATCAACCACAGTCCTATTCGGACCATTTAACCCATTATAGAACAACTGAATCTGGACCCAATCTGCATAATCATGATGTGGGCATCTTCGTAGTAAATCCTTAAAGCGCTCCCATGCTTCATACAAAGTCTCAGTTTCCAGCTGCTTAAATACACTGATTTCTGCCCTCAGTTGGGCTGATTTAGCTGGTGGAAAGAATCTATCAAGAAATTTTGTGGCCATATCCTGCCATGTCATGATACTCCCTGTCTGTATTGATTGCAGCCAATCCCACGCTTTATCCCGTAAAGAGAATGAAAATAAGCGTAGCCTGATAGCCTCTTTACTCACGCCATTTACTTTTATGGTATCTGCGATCTCCAGGAACATCCTTAAGTGCAAGTTGGGATCCTCTACAGCTGAACCCCCAAACTGATTCCTTTGTACCATGTTGATCAATGCAGGTTTTAACTCAAAACTGTTGGCGTTGATTGGTTGATGGGCAATCCCAGAGCATATATCATCAAGGACCGGTTTGAAGTGATCTCTGATTGCCACATGGTGTGGGTTGTTCTCTATGTTTTCAGCTGCCATTGCTTCTTTTTCGATTTTCCTTTCTTTTCTTAGTCTCCTCGCAGTTCTTTCTATTTCAGGATCAAACAGGAGCGAATTGAGACTTGTGGCTTTTCGCATTCACTGAAGCACCAAAAGAAAAATAAAAATCAATAAACAAAATAAAAATAAAATTAAACACAAAACAAAAATAAACTAAAAATAAAAATAAAAATAAAAATCTAAATTAAAGCTAAAATTACTTGGTAGTAGTATCAATGTGAATTAAACAAACAATCCCCGGCAACGGCGCCAAAAACTTGTTGTGATATTTTATATCGTACCGCAAGTGTACGGTGTCAAGTTTTAGTATAAATATGAGTTAAGAGTGTCGAACCCACAGGGATTGTGTTAACTCGCACTAAGTACTACAATTGATAATCCTAACTTTATTTAGAAAATAAATAATAAAGATTTTTAATAAATAAATAAAATATAAAAATAATAAAATAGGAGGAACTAATACGATAGAGATTCTGGATCCTGATTTCACCTAGCTGTCTCCTATGTATTTTTCATGCCAATTAATCTTTGTTCAGTTATATTATTTATAAGTCAAGATCCTAAAATATTCACTCCCTCTCTCGAGTGCCGAGTGAAAATATTATCAACTATAGACTTCGATATCTCTATAAAAATCCAATAGTTAACAACTCATTACGATTTGTGATTCTATTTTAACGACTTCAAAGGACTACAGATTCTCTCGAACTCTATAAAATCCTAGGTTATATTCTCTAGATCTATTCAAAATCCCCTCTCTCGAGTGATAGATTCTAAACATTCATCATCTCAAATTGTGGCCAGCAATCAAGAAGCATTAAACTCAAAAGAATATAAATAATTAATAAAACTTCATTACAAAACTGATAAACAAAATACAAGGTTTGAGCATAGATTACAATCGTTCTCCAAATTTAAGGAGTAAATTCATGACAAAAGATAAAACAATAAATAATCAAGCCACGAATTTAATGGAAATCATTAGAGTTTTAAGAAAGAAATAAGAAGATAAAACCCGAATTGAATCTCTTCCTTTTCGGATGTCACAGCCTTAATCTCCTCTTGTCGCTCTTCAATCCTCTCCTTGGATCTCTAAAATTATGTGTTTCTGTGTTTTGTGCTCTGTATTAGCCTCCCCTTGAGTGTTGGATGTAATGTTATATTTATAGTTGAGGCATGGAGTCTTTGGGTGGCATTAGGATTATTAAAAACCCTAAAAAGTGAATCCTGGAACGTGTAGGTTTTCTTCCGGATCATTGTGTAAGTGGGCGCCGCGGCGCAGAACTTCCGGGAAAATGTATTGAATTTGGGTTTTGGAAGGCGCCGCGGCGCCTTTACATTTTTCTTTCAACTGGCGCCATGGCGCCTTATGTATATTGAGTAAAGAGGCGCCATGGCGCCTTTAATAAGCAAATGAACTGGCGCCATGGCGCCTTTGACTTGATTAATGGGCGCCATGGCGCCCTCTCCTCTGGATTTGTATATAACTTTGGCGCCATGGCGCCTATGCTCCCGTGCTCGTCCTATGTCTTCCCTGAAGTTTCCAAAACACGTGCAATTATTCCCCGATCCATATATTAATGCTCCTATAAATAAAACATAAAATAAATTATAAATCATATTAAATATCTCAAATTGTAACAAAATAATAAGCTGAGAATGCCATAATAAGTGGGTATAAACCACACTTATCAAAAGCATGTTGTTTCATGTATGTAAATAAAAATTTTGATTTGTTCGAGTAATTGTGGCCACGAAGACTTTGAGTATTGATGTTGAGAATTGATATATTTTGGATTGGAACCGAAGGTCCTAGCCAGAGGAAAAGAAAGCAAAAGCGATTCCCGTATTAGCGACGAGCAAAATGGGAGCTTTTTACATATCTGATATTTTTTGCAAGTCGTTTTGGTGCTGGACTGTATTCCAAGTTGTCCATTTTTAGGGTGGGACATGTCCATTTTTCGTTAGAATTAAGGCTTAAAGAGATGGGTTATTCCTGTCTCCTGCAAATAGCATCCTACCTCCAACTGGGTGTTACAAAAAAGTGTTGTGATTTTCTTTCTCTAAAGAGTTTAGAGACAAATTTATGAGCTATTGAGAATCTACATTCCGGTTTCTTGGTGACGGGATATAGTACAGAAGATAGAGTGAAAAACACCATATTCTTCTCCAAAGAAACTCACGGCAGTGGGTAATTTTCCAACCCACTTCAGTTGCGATTTTAAGTTATTTTTGGGTTTCTATGATTTCTTTTTTTACAGAAAATATTCAGAGTGTAGAGGGCTAATTTGGGATTGTTTTGGGACTGCATTGGTAATGTAAAACCTGTTATAAAATACACTACTTATTGAGCAAACAACAAGTTCAAAAGATGTCCAATTTTTCAAGCACAACAGTGGCAGTTTTGGGATTATTTCGAGACTATTTCGGAGGTGTAAATATGTCCATACTTGTTGCATAATTTACGAGACTGCAAGAGCTTTTTCAGGATTACTAAGGATTGTTTCTGACATGCAGAAATGCCCAAAGTACACAGAAAATTACGGCACTGCAAAGGCTGTTCATTACCACAAATTCCAGCAACTGAATATTTTCCCGTTCCGCTACATAGGCCATTAGACTGGCCTTGGTGGCCGAAAGGGTGGCTTGTTCCATACTCTGTCTGCTCTTCATTTAAATTCTTGTGCGTTGTTTCTCCAAAGACCACTGCGGTTGGCCTTGTTTGCACGAACAAATCGTATAGCAGACCTTGGGGTATGACTCGTCATTTTGAGCCACAATGGTCGAATTTTTCCTTTCATTTAGAACTCTAGTCGGCCCGTAATTCCCTTCGTACATGAAGTATTCAGCCGAATTTGTCTCTGCAGCGAAAGGCTTATTGTCAGCATGTACTATTTCCACTTCATATCTCTGGTTCCAGAAAACTAAACACTGATGAAGAGATGAAAGAATGCATCGACCGCCGTGTATCCAATCTCGTCCTAGTAGCATGTTATATGTTGTTGGCCCATCTAAAACAAAAAATACTAGTGTTTTGTAGTACTTCCTACTTGCAAGTCCAATAAGACGACCCCCTTGGCCGTTGTCGCCCCTCTATTGAAACTTGTTAGCACAACTTCCGTAGGGATGAGGTCCTCCTCTGACTTTTCTAAATGCCCTAGCATCCTATACGGTAGTGCATTGATGGCTGTTCCATTGTCAATCAATACTTTGGTGATGGGTATCCCATTGGCTTTTACTTTCACATACAACGACCGCAAGTGCTTGGTCATCTGCGGTGGTGGTTTTGGTAAAACCACTTTCCCTGATAGGCCTATCTGCTCACTCTCGTCGTTGGTCCGAGGTATTTCTCCTCTCGTGTCCCATTTAGAAGGTGGCAACGTGACTGGTGCATTGTGAGAAACATTTTTGACGGTCAATCTTCGCTTTTCTGCCCTGGTGACGGTCCGTTTTATTTTGGGCGTCCCATATAGGACGAGGTATGAAGATCGTCCCAAGTCCTCTCCTAATGTTCCGACTGCAGGGTTGCCGGCCTCATATAATTCTTTGAGAAGCCAATTCTGTGATATTCTCATTCTTCGTGCTTCGGTCCTGATATTGATTTCTTCCTCTATGTCCGTTGTTTCCTCGTTCGATGCCTCTCTATCCGTTATTGAGAGTGCCGCAAATTCTGTCTCATCATCCTCATAGACATCTTCGCTTATTCCAGCTTCCCCACTGTTGTCCCCCTTGAATTTTCCCGGCAACAAGTAATGGTTGGCTACAACCGATGTCATACTGCCAAACTGAATGAAGATAAGGGGTTCTTCGTCATCTGTTTCGTCTCATTTTCGTCTGTCAAACTTGGTGCGTTCCTCGCAGCTCGTTATTATCCATTTGCTGTCACTCTCATTGTTACTACCTTCGGTTTCTCCGTGATACGAGGACTACGGCCTGTGGTGGCCCTTACCTCACCTTGTTGGCGCATCATACGACCATAATTTCTCTTGTGTCGCCTTAATTGCGTCGTTGTCATTTCATCCACATGAGGATAGTTCCTGCCTGGACGTTGTCCAGAATGCGGCCTTCGGTACAAATGTCATATATTAGGCCGATGAATTTTCGGCCTAAACGTCCTCACATTTTGGACGAAGTTTGAATTCTCGCCATAAAACCTTGGTGCGAAGGTCCGTGGCTGCCATGCTACTAGCACTTTCTTTTTGGGCCTTTCACAAGTGTCTTCCAACTCCCTCATCCATTCTATACTGTTCTTGCACCGAGTACATAGATTTTGCCGATCCCTACGTTCTTGAGGTGCTTTAATCCTTTCCAGAGCGCTTGGACGATGACCATCCTGTTCTTCATCTAGGACCAACTTAAATTTTGGCAAATTCAATTTGGTAAGATCCGAGTCGATCATATTTAATTCCATTGGCTTTGGAAATGAGTTGTCGTCCACTGCCATCTTTTTTTGAACGTTATTCGTCCAGATTCTATAGCATCCTGCAAAACATTCCGAAAAACAAGACATTTATTAGTGGAATGGGATCACGCATTATGCCACTTACAATATTTTTTTCCGCCGATTTGCTCGGCGCTTGGCAACTTGTGGCGATCACTCAAGCTAATCTGCTTGTCCTTATATAACTGATCGAATATGGCATCGACTTTTGTGATATCAAAAGAGAAGTCTCTACTCTTTTTATCGTTCTTTTCAAAGCTTGGGGTTCAGCCCACGCTTTACAAATGTACGGCTTTCCTTTAACCAATTCGGCCAAACACAAGTCGACCGATTCAATGTCCATTTCGCCTACTTTATAATCGATGTTCTTATAATACGTTCCTTTGTTAGAATTTTTCATTTGCTCTTCCTCCCTTAGTAATCGTTCGTAACGCACCACACTAGTGATGAGTTGGGGGAGGTCCCAAAATTCACGATCTTGAAATTTCTTTTTTAGATCGAAATTGAGACAGTTTTGAGCGATTCTCACAAATTCTTTTTCTGGCAGAGGCACGTAGCATCGACCCCATGCCACTTTAAACCTTTGTAAGAATATCTCGGCCCACTCTCCTAGTAATTATCTCAGGTTTGCTAGATCTGCCAAAACCACTTCAGATTCGGCCTTGCAGAATTGCGCATGGAACAACTGCTTCATTTGTTGCCAATTTTCTACTGAGTTGGTCGGCAAGATGATATACCAGAAGAAAGCCACTCTTGATAGTGAGCCGTGGAATAATCTTAACTTATGAAAATCAGTTGTTTCTCCACACTGAAGGGTAAATCGCGTTATGTGTTCCATAGTGGAAACTTCCACAGATCTTGTAAACAGAGAAAAATCAAGTACTTTGTAATTCCTAGGCCACGGATACGCCACATCAATCCAATCTGGATATGGCTTCCGATACCTCTGCCGAATTGGCCGTACTCCCAGACCGAATTGATTTTGAAGAATTTCGGTCATCTGTTCTCTCAACATGGCATTGCTATGGGTGGTGGTTGTGGTCCTCTCACAAGTGGGACATAGTCGTGATTTTGTCCCTGAGAAACCTGAGGACCTTGGGGCAACACCACTTCATGTTGTACCATGTTTGGCCCTTGGTGTAGGTTCGGCCCTAGATATGGGCCATTGTCCCCAAGACTTATTCCTCCCCTGGAAGTCGTAGGGGCCGCGATTCCTTGCAGGGGAACATTGCTCGGACCAACCTCCTGACTGCTTGGTGCAGGGGGAGGTGTAGTCCATGGTAGGGTTGTCCCTCATTTACACAGTTGGCCATTAATTCATTTAATAAGCTTAAGTGTTTGACCATATTTTCATAATGTGAGTTACTAGTCGAAGTGAACTTCTCTATGATATGAGCATTTTGAAGCCTGACCTGCTCGACAATATCTGGTGTGAATTCACCGAACAATGCACGAACCGCATTAGGACTGAGCTCTCGCATAGATTCATATCAACTAGCGTCCGCTAGACCATCGAAATGATCCACTACGGCTGGAACGTGGGGCTGGTTGGTTTGCTCCAGTCCTCATTCTTCCGTACTTGAGCCAGTTTGAGTGTTTCTTTTCGGAGGCATCTCCACTTCTTACACCAAATCTCCCAATGTGGTCGCCAAAAAACTGTTTGGGCACTTTTTCTACGCGCGGAGAAAGAGAAAACGTGTAAGGTTCAAACCTCCTGAGACAAAGTCCCAGCAAAGGGTGTTTGATTAAGTGAATAAGCCTCCAAGGGGCGCAAGCACACAAATTACAGTCCTCAGAGTTATAAAACTAAGAAATAAAAAATATGCTCGTTTGAGTCTTCATTTGATCAGGCTTTTCCTCTTTGTACGAGTGAGCTTTTATAGTGAAGCTTGTAAATAGTTTGGGCAGTTCCAGTAACTCCCTGCAACTGCTGGATCATGTCTTCAACCGTTGAGCTGTGCGTCTCAACTGCTCGATCGTGGAGGGAAAAACTGCTTAACTACTGTAATCGTGGGATCAACTGCATCACGTGTTCTCGTTCTAATCGCTGCTTCGGTCGTCCTGAGTTCTTTTTCGCTCTTCCCTTCGTCGCCCTTCTTCCCTTCGTTATAGGGTGATTTCGCTCTAGGGTGACATTTCTTCTTTTGTCAACAACTTGTATTTGAGAAATTGATTGATAAGTTTAATTGGTAAAGCTATTAGCTTAATTAGTAGCGTAAAAAAGACAAGAATTTTTATTTCAGCATATTTAAGCTATTCCTCTTAGGTATAAATAATTTATTTGATATGCGTTTGTAGGTAATTTCCTAAGCTTAAAACCTATAGGCCTTATTGGATTGAAATAGATTTTTGAAAAAAAAAAAAATTACAAACAGGTAGTTTTGTTCTTTTTCGACCTGGGTGAAACGGTGAAACCCATTCAAATAAGATTCACTAATCCCGTTGCATCAAATTCATTATTTATTTTTAACACGGTAATTATGATACAAAGTATGTTACAAAATGAGCATGAAAACAACATAACATGACAACAACTTCAATTACAATCAAAAGGGTTTTGAGAGCTCCAGGACAAAATGTCCTGGAGTCCGCTCCCATCTCATATGGGCCGTTGAATTTTAGTCCATCGATCTAATTTTAGAGAGAGAAAATATTTTTTTTTAATTAACACGTGGATCGTTGGATGTATGATTTGGAACCCCAACTAAAACAGCAATGTAAAGGACCAGCAATTGTGAAACCCAGAAAGTTGTGACTTGAAAACAATCCAACCAGCTACCAGGGGTCCAAAAGGAATTTGTAGAATTATTGACTTGAGTAAAGCAATTGTGTGAACACAAATGCGTTGTTGGTGCATTCGGTGGAAAATTTATCTGAGTAGACAAGTTTGGAAGAATTTGCATGCTTAATAATTGCAAGCAAATTTATTTCTTTCACAAAATGTACATGACTTTAAATGTAGTGGGGTGGTTAAACGTTACCTTCATGGATTGTTAATCAAGATTATGGACCGCTATTGTTGAAATTTAATTTCCTCCTCATCACTAAATTATTCAATTTGGATCATAATGGTATCCACTTAATAAGTTAATAAAACCTAGAGGAATCTGGCACAAGAGTCTACAACCCATGATTTTATCTTGATCCCTCTTGTTTATATAACTGGGAAAAATAATCTTGATCCAGTCTTGTTATTTCTTACGATAGAAAATCATTTGGTCCGGCTAAAAATTTTGAAACATATTTTTCTCCCATCCTATCTTATTTTAAAATCAAAACATAAAAATATATCTCAAATCTCAATCCGAATAAGATTGGAGAAAATTATTATCCTTATGCTCGAGTCCCACTTAGTTGGATTTGATCTCTCTCATTTAAATCGGATTCTTCAATATGATTTATTCTCGTGCCATAGGCTTTCCTGTCATGGACTTATTACACTACGGGTGTATATGAGTCGGATTAAGATTCGATCCACTCGATCCGTAAATAGAGTGGATTGAAAATTTTCCAACCCGACCCGTCCCGTACAACCTACGGATTAAGTTGGAGGTTGAATTTAATTTAATTTTTTAAAAAATTTAAAAATTTAATTTTAAATTCAATAATTGACGTTCAAAATAAAAAACTATTACATGTATAAGAAGAAAGGGGAAAAAAGAT
Source organism: Zanthoxylum bungeanum (assembly GCA_019454045.1). NCBI lineage: Eukaryota > Viridiplantae > Streptophyta > Magnoliopsida > Sapindales > Rutaceae > Zanthoxylum > Zanthoxylum bungeanum. Next base: position 50,087 of record SKCR01001357.1, on the reverse strand, counting down.
TTAAAATATAAAATTTAATGATATAAGATTGAAAAAGTATTAAAAGTATGATATTAATTAAAAATAAAAATAATTAATTTATGTGAATTGCAGAATCGAACCTGTTGGGTTGCAAAAAATTTCCTAACTCAATCCACTCCCAACCCTCGCAGGCCGGGAATTGACCCACTGATTGGGTTGGATTTTCACACCCCAATTACACTATAATTAGTTTTTTTCAAAATTAATTAATAGCTGTTCTCAATATGGATTTTGCTATATATTTTGAAATACCAACCATATGCAACAAGCTATGTATCATTTTTTGCTAGTTCGTCCATTTATTATCTTTCATTTAACGAAAGTAAATAAAATAATTGGAAGTAAATAGTTTTATATATGAAAAAGTAGAAAGAAAATAATAAACGGCTCTACAATAATGTAATATAAAATGGTTTGTTGACAATCATTTTTCGTTCTAGGGACAATTCGTAAAAATCACTCCTCGAATAAACCTCTTTTAACTGTGAATTTGTTTGGTTTGATGGGAACCAAATGCAAACTTAATAGGAAAATGAGAAAACACACCGACAACACAGAGAATTTAACGTGATCGCGGAATAGATTCAACCTATGTCAACGGGAACAAAAGGAATAAGCACTTTTATTACCACATTGGGTCAACCGACCTCTTTTTTTCTTTTTTGACACTGGACACTTTTCTCTTTTTTACAAGTTACAAGAATTCTTAGAATAAAATTGGACAACTCTTTACAATGAATCTTCAACCCCTTTATATAATAAGTCAAATTCTACTGTTATACCAATACATGACGTCAGCTACGTTCCTAAGCTATTATCGCCTAGGCTCTCTTCCCCAATTACTCTACAAATAATAGCTCATTCTTGGTAACTGTTACACGCTCTTCCATTGTGCCAGCCTGTATTCCAACCACTCCTATGCGGTTGCGTGTGTCAGTGGATAAGCCTACAGTCCTGCTCCTAGGGCTTATATCATTCGCAAGAGAACATGGTGTTGAAATTCTTCTCTGACTCCTCGGGTCTGTACCTCAAAACAAGTGACGTCATTCCTTACAACTGGTAACAGATCAGGTCGGTAGAGATGCCTTCACTTCCCTCATTTTCCTGAGCATTTTTTATAAGTGTTCGAAAACTTATTATCTCAACCAGGGGCATCTGACTTGTCTCTTCTAGTGATCACCTTCCTCGGGTTTATGTGACTGTTCCTCGGTTGGTTCTCCTTATTCCTCGGGTCGGTCTTCATATGCAGCCAAATCTGATACACTGATCGGGTCATGCACCTCTAAGCCAGAACCTTCATCCTTGTAAAGATCTTGGCCACCATCTTGGTAAGCAAAATTCTCTTACTACCATTTTCCATAATTCGGCTATTCTCGGGTCTGAAAATCACCATCAACATAGTTGTTGGAAGATTTCTCAGGATTTCAAGATTATATTTCAAGTACATTGTAATAATTTAATCAGATTACGATTCCTATCATTGTTGGGGTTGATGGACGTATTTCGATAGTTTTTGATAGTTTCTAAAGATGGGAGTATAACAAAATTCGAACTCCTCATGAGCAGTTCCGTGAATTGTGTTAAATTTTTTATAATCTTATGTCACATTAAATTAAAAATATAAAATGATTAAGATTTAATTACATATATTTTTTTATTCAATAACTACAGTAAGAAATTATTCAAATTTAAAAGTTCAGTTAAACACGGGGCAGAAAGCATGATTTGAAATATGCTAAGTTCGGTTAATTGAACTCGTTAGGTATTAAACGAATTTTGAAGAAACATATACCTTGTGTGGGAGTATATCATTTAAGTAAAGATATATAACCTTTAGTGACATTATTTCACTTAAAGACACAACATTTCATGTGAACAAACCTGATTCATGGTTTAAGAACTCAAAAGTTGGATAACACTGTTAGGGTTTTATAGGGGAATTATTGGGTAACGCAGAGGAATGTGGAAAAATTAAAATTTTTCGATTTCAAAATTTTTTCAAGTAATTAAAATAAACTTATTTATTTTAATTGTTCAATACTTAAAATCTGAAATTTTTACCCAAGAAATCAAATTTCTTATGAATTGCCGATTTACCCCAAAACTTTACATTTTGATCATTTTGGTCATCAAATTGTCGAATACAAATTTAAGTGATTCCAAATCATTCCTAAAATTATTTATACATGTATAATACATGAAAATACAAATTGCAACACAAAACCATAAAAAACCTCAAATTGTCGAGAAGGACAAAATTTTCCAGGTTTTGCATTTTAGTCCAATCTTGTTCAAAACAGGTCAAGATCAAATTCAATCAATCCAAAATTTAATATACATCATATGTATATACATCATTATTTAGCACATATATGAAAAGCCCCAAATTTGGAAAGGATTAAGAACACTAATTTCACAATTTTTTCAAATTGACAAATTACAACAAATTAATCAAATTCAATACTTTAAATCAATCTTCACAACACCAATCAAATCTCACCACAATGAAACAACACAAGAAAAATTCTAGGTCATCAATGGGTGGCCTAACAACTCTAGAATGACAACATGATTATCAAATAATCAAAAGAGAGCTTAAGAACTAATTTCATGCTTTCTTTGTTCATCAAACATGCAAGCACCTTTCAAACAAGTTCCAACCATTTAATTACAAACTAAAAGAGTAGAGACAACATCCTAGCAACACATGTTGAAGCTAAGCATGATAGAAACAATTTCTAAGTTGAAGAAAGTAAGAAACAACTTACAAAAAACCCAAGTTTTGGTGAAGGTTTCTTTGTTGTTCTTGAACTTTTGCTCTCAACTCACTTTGTAATTAACTTTGGTAACTTGTTGTTATGAAAAATAAAATTGAAACAACTTATATATTTTCCACCATTTGGCCGAAACTTGTAAGAAATAAAATATCAAGATATTTCATTTTTGTTTCAGTTAATTAAATGAAAAAGATATACTTGACTTTATAAAATTTTTATCATTAAAGCATTTAATGAAAAATACAAGTGTATCTAATAAAAAATGGCCATTTAAAAGGTGAATGATTACTTAAGATATTTATCATTTAATTAATTCAATCATGTAATATTTATATAATCAAATAATTAAATACAAATATCTTAAATATATGTATTATATTTACATTAAATAATCAAAATACATATATCAATCATATATATCAAATATCATAATTTGACATTTAATTAATGTGTATTTAATAAAATCAAATATTAAATACAAATACACATTAATTAGGAAATGACCATTAAGTCTCTTTGCATGTATTATTCGTTTAACCGTTAAACGACTTATAAATAATCATTATTATTCATAAAAGTTGTCTTAGTAATCTGGTCTCCAAAATCCAAATGTCACGTCCATTTCTTTAGTTAAGCATCCAAAAAATTATTTCACTTACATAAGAAATAAAAATCACAATAAAATATGTTGATGGTTGATTTTAGTCTCAGAGACAATAAAGGCTATTTGCTCCCGAGACAATCCTCCTGCAACTGTGAATTTATTTTGTTATGGGAAAACTCAAAAGCAAATTTAGCAGAAGACAGATAAACACACCAATCAACAAAAGAGATTTAACATGGTTCAGCGGATCAGATCCAACCTACATCCACGGGCACAGAACGGACGATATTTTATTCCTGAAATATGCTTGGCCGAACTGTTTTGTGTTTACAAGTATAATTCTCTCTTTTTCTCTTCTCAACTCCCCCTTACAAGTACGTTTTCCCCGCATATTTATACTAGTAAAGAAACAGTTTCATTTTCTCATAAGAATTCTTAGTTGAAGCTACATTCACTTCCTTTATCCTATTAGGACACTCGCTTATCAGTTTACCTTATGAAAGTAGGATAACTTATCATCTTATCCGTAAAAATAGGATGTCTTATCTTCTGGAGCACATCTCACCATATGCTCGGTCTTCATGAGGTCAATTACAATGGTCATTTGAACTGAGAAGGCTGCTATCGATCTGATTATGCCCGATCATCCGGGCTCCAGTGGTCGGTTACCGATCATAAAGTGCTCGGCCCCTTACTGTTGGCTTGTGTAGCATTTAATGGTCGGGCCGACATTAATGATCTCGATCGAGAGGGAAGTTACCCTTTTACCCATGTCGTACTACTTAAATATCATAATGCCTGAAAATACTCCCAACATCTGTCCCCTAGTTCTCGGTTCCAATGAGTATACAAGTTGGTGCCGGGAACTATATAAAAAGAGTAATACTCCTGACGACTGATAGCTGACCCTTTTGGGGAGAAATCTATTGGCTTGTCGCCATCATGTCTTCGGTACAACTAATATGCTCGGTCGGATTTATTTTCCCGCCAAATCAAAATCTTTTCACCGCCCTTCTGGAGACTCTCTCGAGACGCACAACCGTCATATTCATTTAAATGCCCATCAAATCATCTCTAGGGTTTAACCCAAGCCTGACACTTGTCAAACATCAGCCTGCTTCCCGCCAAAAGCAAACAAAATCAACCGTTCACAATCGACACCAATATACGTCTGATCTTGATCATTCATTCAACTCTGAAAAATTGTTGCCGAAGTCGACACGTGGCACACATCTGGGGCTCTTTCTTGATCTAACGGTCACAAACACTCCGACGCGACTACAAGAAGATGAAGCGATCACCTTGCGTCTGTTTGGAAAAACTTTATCTATTGTAAAAACTATCATCTCTCCAACTGTGACCCGTTCGATTAGTGTGATCAGAGCTTTCAAAGCACTCTTCCAGCCTTCAAAAGGAATCAAGTAAGTCTCTCGAATGACCTCTTTGGTTTACTCTGGTTGTTTGTTTTTTCTTTTTTTTTTGCGTGTGGTATAACATGTCTGGATTTTTGGGATGATGGGTAATAATTTAGGGACACTTCGGTTTGTTCTGGGTTCTGCGTTTTGCTCGATGTTGCTAGGGAGCTTGATGGATGTTGTTAGGGCATTTAGAACCCACAGGCTTAGTCTTCCAGAATCTCAGGGTAACTATGAAATCCCCGGCAGTTAGAAATTAACTTTAGACTGATCCCCCTTTTTGTATTTCGGATGTCAGGGATATCTGACAACAGGTCTTTCTCTGCAAACTCTGCTAAACCTTCGACTCCCCTTGCCGGAGAGCTCTCCTCGAGCTCGGGGGCATCAAGCGTAGAGGACCTCGACACTACCATCACCCCTTCCGAAATTGAAGAAAACACCTACCATCAGAGAATTCCTCGGAAGGACCCAGAGCCTGGTGAATTTGACTGCTCGGCTTTGGATATGAATCAGACCTCCAAGATAACCGAAGACGATTTGGCACTGCTCCGGCAGCGATATGATATTCCAACAGATATTGTCCTCGAAGTCCCTTGCCCATTTGATCGTGCTAGTCAACCCGATGAGGGTTCGGTGGCTCTTTTCCCGACCTTCTTTAAGTGTGGACTATGGCTGCCAATTCAACGTTACTTCGCCTGATTGTTGGCCGAGATGGAGATTGCCCCTTGCCAACTAAGCCTGAATAGTTGGAGGATCTTGGCCGGGCTACATGTGATTTGGCATCGGGCGGGACTCTGCGAACCCTCTCTTGAAGAAGTGAAGAGGTTGTATCGGTTGAAGGCCAACCCAAGAACGCACCATGGTTGGTACTACTTTTCTGCTTAAGCCGATTCGTCAAACATTGTCGGCAAACTCCCCGATTCCAACAAAAACTTCAAATATTTGTGGTTCTGGGCCACAGGAGATTGGGGACGGGTCCTAAGATCCCACGAAGAGGAAGTTTCAGTCCCAGATATCTTTAGAGCGGGAGGTTAGGAATCTAACCCTTAGTGTTCATGCTCTTGATTTTATGATAGGATTCTAACTTCTTTGACTCTTCCCAGCTTGTTGAAGGGACGCACCTAAGGTCTCCCATAAGGTCCGGGTGCGGGTACGCTGAGCTCGGCGATATGCCGACCATTGGAAGAAGTTGGTTAATGATGCGGCCTTTGTTGAGTCGGGCCTCAGTCGGATCGTTCCTCCGAAGGTCCCGGGGCGGATAAGTAGATTCTTACTAATCCTCTAACCAATTCCCTTGTTTGCTTAGCATGATGACAACTTGAATTTATTCAAATTCTGGACTGACCACCTTTTCGCTTTTACCTTTTGCAGGAATGTCAAAGAGGCCAAAATACCTTGATTAATTGACCGGTGTAACAAATAAAACCGGCCATGTTGGAGCCGGACCCCTCGGAAACGGCCAGCAACTGCAGAGGCCAAAAAGGTGACTGAAGAGGCAGCACCGCCGACCTCCCAAAGCTTATCTTCCCCATCCAGGGCATCGCCAATGGTCACTGCCCGACCTGCTAGCCCCACAAAACTTTCTAGAAAAAGGAGACGTTTGTTCGGGGTAGAAGAAGTCGAGCTTACTCGGGAGATAGAGGAGGAACATGTCTTGAGCAAAAAGCAGCCAGTTCGGGAAGATAAGAAAACGCCAGAGGGCACTGACCGGCGTAAACACACACGTATAACGCAAGCGCACATATCGTTCAAGTAGTATAAAAATATCGATCCCACGAGGACTTAATTCCTACTATTGTTATTAATTATTGAATCTATTTAATTACAATATCTAATTAAAAGGGAGAATGGAATTGATTGCTTGATTGATTTGGTTGATTGAAGATTTGCTAAATAAATAAATAAAAAGATAAAAGAAAATACTAAGGAAAATAACAGATAAAAAGATATAAGGTTGTGATTTCCTTTAATATCATTTAAAAGATGAAGTGATTATTTTATGTTTGTGTAATAAATCAGTTTACTAACCTGGAACACTAAATTATGTAAGAGCCTCTTCCGATGGTCAACTACAAATACCCAGTATAACCCAATTGAACCATATTCCTATGTCAACACAACCTTACCTGGGTTCATTAAGTCTAAGTTCCAATTATGATTACCCCCCCCAACAGGTATATTCCTATCCTGTAAGGAAATCTATTAAAGGGTTATCTATCCTCAAGGAAGATCGTGGGCTATTAAGTCTAAGGCTGAAACCTAAAATCCCTATGTCTAGTTCATTTTAGATTTACCATATCAATCTTATTGGTGATTAGACAATAAGAAGCATTAAGCTTAAGACTTAATAAGTAAACTTATTAATTACCCAAACTATAAAATAATCCCTTATAAACTAGTGATACTAAAAGTTATCACAACCCCTAGTTAACTAACACATAACTAGGACTAATAAAAACATAAAAATAAAAGACATAAAATAAAAATACTGAAAAGTAAAATAAAATAAAATGTTAGGGTAAAAGGAATTATTTCTACTACTACTTATTTAGATATCTCCCATTAAAATAATATAAAAACTTGTGATTAATATCAACCAGCCATAAAGGCGGAACCAAAATAACCAGCCATAAAGGCGGAACCAAAATAACCAGCCATAAAGGCGGAACCAAAATAACCAGCCATAAAGGCGGAATATATGTTTTATTACCCACCGACCAATCTGGCGGTATCCTGATTAAGTCCAATTTAAATAGTAAATATATTATTTTTAAGGGAGATTAATCTAAATAGTAATAGTAAAAGAAACTACCTTTCACCCGAACATAAGGAAATTACCTCATCACGGTAAATAGTAAAAACTGTAAAAAGTAAATAGTAAATAGTAAAAACTGTAAAAGAAAGTAAAAAGTAAAAATTAAATTACTATTATTACAAAAAGTAATTAAAATTATTTACAAAACTAAAAAAAAGTAAAAACTAAAGACTTTTAGAGAGAGAAACTCTCTCTTTAGAAGGAATTGAAGAGAGAGGATGGGATACAAATTTCTGAAATCGGGTGCTCAATTTATAGGCGTCGATGGGGGTTGGGCATCGCGACGCTAAGGGATTACGCGTCGCGACGCCAGATACAGTGGACACGTGTCATCGCGTGATTCGACGGCTCAGATTCTTATCCGATGACGTGGCACTGTTCATGACGTCATCGCTTACGTCACACTGATGATGTGACACTGTTCATGACGTCACGCTGACGTCACTGTCGGCAACTGTCGGCACCATTGGATGGGTGACATGTGGCATCCGGCGCACGTTAGCAAGTCTTCTGTGATGGTGACACATGGCACGGCGCACGTTAGCAAAGTCAACTTTCAGATTGTTGATCCCGTTGACCCCGGCGCATTTTAGCAGAACCGGCGCACGCTTGGCGTCGCGACGCCAAGGCTATGCGCGGCGCGACGCGCAGAAGACGAAATTATTCCAGTTGACGCATTTTTGACCGGTTTTGTCCCAAATTGCTTCCAGTGCTGTCCAAACTTTATTTATCTGCAAAATAACAACAAAACACATCAAAACGTTCATAAATCTCGAGAAACAATACAAAACATTATGTCAAATGAGTGGGAAATAGTGATCTAAATACCACTCATCACACCCCCAAACCTAACATTTTGCTAGTCCTCGAGCAAAACAGAAAATAACATAATAAAATTTAACTAAGCCACTTTCGTAGGGATCACGGTTGCATTTAGCATATGCAACAAGCCTTTAAACCCCTAGGTGTCCCTAGTGGACGAGTGTAGTCTCGTGAGGGTTTACAGCAATGATACCCACAAACATTTTACAAAAGTAAAAAGTGTAGTAAAACTAATGCACACAAAAGCAAAAAGACAAGCGAAAAGAGAATAAAGAAAGTTAGTGACTAATCAGGTGAAAATTCTACTCCAAGTTACTAGTTGTTTTGTTTCTTTCTAAATTACCGAATAAGTAAATTCTCCGATTATTTTTACCATTCTTCATATACACACCTAACAAAATATTAATCAACTCATTTTGCCCACAACAGTCATAAGTGCAGTTGATAAGAGAGTAATATTTTTGTCCTAAAGTTCTATCAGATTTCACACCTTTTTGTAGCAATGGAATAATTTTTCTGATTTTTCTGATTTTTTCTTTGATTTTTTTTCTATTTTTTATTTATATACAATACTTCCGTCTATGTAGCGAGCTTTGGGTCGGTGGCTCCCAAACCAGTTGGCTTTAGGGCACCAGGTGTTAAGACACCCCTACGAACTTAATTACTCAGACTTCAGATATATATATATATATATATATTTGCAGCATTTTCGATCCATGTAACGAGCTTTGGGCCAGTGACTCCCAAACCAGTTGGTTTTAGGGCACTAGGTATTAAAATACCCTTACAGACTTAATAACTCGGATCTCGGACGTTTTTTTTTTTTTTTTTTTTTTTTTACTCCATCACTATTTAGAGATGCTTCCTCCAATTAAACTATAGTACGGAATATACAAACTTTTCAATTTTAGCTCATGACTGTATGTTCCATGTAAGTTCATAATACCTGTCAACTGAACATATGAAGATTCATTTTAGTCAGATTTATGGAGAATTCACAAATTAAATAATTTAAAAGGAAATAAACAAAAATTAACTTGTTTCGAAATAAATGGTTTGAGATACGTATCAGGAGTGAAAACTCCTTACTCAGCTACCTCCACCAATTCATCAATTCACCTTTTTTAGTCAAAATAAAAACACAAAAATGCAAAATATTTTTGTAATTTTTGAAAATTTTTCAATTTTTTTGTATTTTTCGAAAAATTTTGGACTAAAAATAAAAACACATACAAACTAAAAACAATGTACTAATCAACTAAATCCCTCCCCCAAACCTAAATGAGACATTGTCCCCAATGTCTTAAACAGTAAAAGGAGAGTTAGAAGGTTGTACCTGGTTAGCTGAAATCTACAGGAAATTAAAGGTTAAGATCCAGATTAATTCGACGTCTCTTACCACGATCGTCCTCAGACCAATTTATCTTTGATAGGATAGGGTCAACTTGTGGTTCATAGGCTATAAGTTGGTCTATCAGATCCGGAGCAAGTCTGGCAGTGAAGAGGAGTTCTTTCATAGGTTTTGACACGAACCCATTTCTCCGAGCATCATCAAGAAACACAACAAAGAAAATCATAAAATCCATCAACGTTGAGTAGTCCAATTGGTTTCTGGTGTATGTTCAGGTTCGCCCAAGATAGAACTATAAAAATTTCCTCCAATGTACCTAAGCCACCTGGCAAAGCAATAAAGCATCAGCACGGTTAATCATTTCTACCAGTCGTTCAGACATACCTGACACGATCAGTTCCTCTCCGGTTGATGAGCCAATAAGATTTGCCTCTGCCAAGGGTTTTGGGACGATTCCCAAAACGTGACTGCCTCCTTCCTGTACGGCTTTTGAAATGATCCCCATAAGTCCGAGATTGCCTCCGCCATATATTAGGTGCATATTTCTTGCAGCTAATACTCGACCCAATTCCCGTGCTGCTTCTATGTATTGTGGTTTAGTACCAACAGTACTACCGCGCAAAACACACAAATGTTTTCAACTCGTCTTCTTGAAGTGACTTCCATTTTTTATGTATTTCTTTCTTGACTCTGAATGACTTCAAAGGTGCAATGATGAGTTGAATTTATAATACCTGAAAAGGGTGAGTAATAATAGCATAAGTATCTTCCAGAGGACGTTTGTTAGCTAAACAACAAAAGAAATCGTGAAAGGTCAAAAAGTCTGGATCTTGTCTACGAAAATAAATATAATTACAACAGAAAAGCGAATCAAAGCAATAATTAAGGCAACGGAATTGTGTACGCAATACGCCACTTGCTTAGTATAAATTCATTAGGATGTTTCTCAAGATTTCATTCCTTATTCAGCCATTGCTAATGAATTGTTTCTTATATTTGCTTGCTAAACACAATTCCTTCTGTCTTAAAATGCTTCGTTTATGCCTTTCCCTACAAAAATAACACACAAAATTAAAAAGTTCACAAAATATGAAAAATAAATTACAACAAATTGCATGGGTTGCCTCCCTGCTAGCGCTGGATTTTTCGTCTTCAGCCAGACGTGACTGAAATCCATATGTTAAGGAGGTTTCAATGTCGTCTTGGATGTCCGATTAAAGACAATCCCGTGAGCGTTGCTTTTGAATGGTCTCTTCCAACGGTAAAGTGGCAAAAAGAATTTTGTCTCATTCAGTGCTCGTGCCACCTTTTTACTCCTTGTTGTTCCAGTGGTTCCTGCAAAGAAAGAAAGAAAATCAGGAGGTCTCGTATGGTGTTTGACTTGGAATGGAAGTTCCATTCTGTCAAACTTCTGGGTGATATCTTTGATTTGTACTCCCCAAAACAGCGATGTTTTTCCTGAATGCTCTAGATCTTTATTTAGGTCAGACATTTGCTCCTCCATTTGCTCTGCTTTTTGCTCCACCTTTTCTTCACAGATGTATTTGAAAATTTCCATATCCAGCTCTTCATCTGTCATCTGTGAAATACATGCATCAAAATTGTCAACCTGAGGATGAAAAGAAATGTTAGATTTTAGGTTTTCATCCTCTGATCTGGGTGAAATGATTGGCTCAGGTGATCTTCTTCAAACATTTGTGCAAAGCATTCTCCAAGATCTTCATTTTGAGGCTTGAAAGTTTGATCCTCCGTTGTTGGTGCAGGTGGAATGGAAAGGATCAGTCCTCCTCGTCAGAGTCAGAATAATAGAAATCAAATCGAGACTTTGCCGGTTCGGGTTCCTGAACTGATACCTCTGGTTGTTGATACTGCTCAGCCTCCTCCTCTGTTGAAGTGTCATTGTGAAATGATTGGTACTTGAAAGCTTCATCAGTGTCATCTGGAACTGGTTCTTGAGGTATATAGTTCTGGTTTTCTGTTAATTGTCTGATCCGATCTGTCATTCTCTGTATGGATTCTGTGTTACTCTGAATTTGTGCATCAAATTGAGCTGTCTGTTCCTTGAACATGTGAATCAATTGATCTTCCTTGGATGGTTCTGGTTGTTGATGAAAATCGCATATGGATGGTGGATAAGATGGAAAATGTGGCTCTGTGAAATGTGATGGCTCTTCATAGCATGATTGTCTCCAGAAATTCTCCCACTCTGATCGATATATACATTGATCGCTCGGGTGGTTACTATCACAAATCACACATCTCCCCATTTCGTTCTGATGAACAAATGTAGCATTGCTTGGTTCTGGCATCCAGTGATAATCATTGGGCTGTTCAACAGGCCACAAAAAACCAGACTGTTGCTCCCAGATTTGGGGTGTATCTTCTTGTAAAGCACGTAGTCTTCAATCTCTCCAGTAGTGTTCCATTTTTAAGTCACCTGAAATCAAAAGAAAGAAATAAAAATTATAGATAAAAATAAAGAAAATTAGATACAAGTAAATTAGATAGCTTCAAAATTAACAACTCAAGAAATATAAGTCCCCGGCAACGGCGCCAAAAACTTGACCGGCGTAAACACACACGTATAACGCAAGCGCACGTATCGTTCAAGTAGTATAAAAATATCGATCCCACGAGGACTTAATTCCTACTGTTGTTATTAATTATTGAATCTATTTAATTACAAATATCTAATTAAAAGGGAGAATGGAATTGATTGCTTGATTGATTTGGTTGATTGAAGATTTGCTAAATAAATAAATAAAAAGATAAAAGAAAATACTAAGGAAAATAACATATAAAGATATAAGGTTGTGATTTCCTTTAATATCATTTAAAAGATGAAGTGATTATTTTATGTTTGTGTAATAAATCAGTTTACTAACCTAGAACACTAAATTATGTAAGAGCCTCTTCCGATGGTCAACTACAAATACCCAGTATAACCCAATTGAACCATATTCCTATGTCAACCACATACATGGGTTCATTAAGTCTAAGTTCCAATTATGATTACCCCCGCCCAACAGGTATTCCTATCCTATAAGGAAATCTATTAAAGGGTTATCTATCCTCAAGGAAGATCGTGGGCTATTAAGTCTAAGGCTGAAACCTAAAATCCCTATGTCTAGTTCATTTTAGATTTACCATATCAATCTTATTGGTGATCAGACAATAAGAAGCATTAAGCTTAAGACTTAATAAGTAAACTTATTAATTACCCAAACTATAAAATAATCCCTTATAAACTAGTGATACTAAAAGTTATCACAACCCCTAGTTAACTAACACATAACTAGGACTAATAAAAACATAAAAATAAAAGACATAAAATAAAAATACTGAAAAGTAAAATAAAATAAAATGTTAGGGTAAAAGGAATTATTTCTACTACTATTTATTTAGATATCTCCCATTCAAATATATAAAAACTTGTGATAAATATCAACCACCATAAAGGCGGAACCAAAATAACCAGCCATAAAGGCGGAACCAAAATAACCAGCCATAAAGGCGGAACCAAAATAACCAGCCATAAAGGCGGAACCAAAATAACCAGCCATAAAGGCGGAATATATGTTTTATTACCCACGACCAATCTGGCGGTATCCTGATTAAGTCCAATTTAAATAGTAAATATATTATTTTTAAGGGAGATTAATCTAAATAGTAATAGTAAAAGAAATTACCTTTCACCCGAACATAAGGAAATTACCTCATCACGGTAAATAGTAAAAACTGTAAAAAGTAAATAGTAAAAACTGTAAAAGAAGAATAAAAAGTAAAATTAAATTACTATTATTACAAAAAGTAATTAAAATTATTTACAAAACTAAAAAAAAGTAAAAACTAAAGACTTTTAGAGAGAGAAACTCTCTCTTTAGAAGGAATTGAAGAGAGAGGATGGGATACAAATTTCTGAAATCGGGTGCTCAATTTATAGGCGTCGATGGGGTTGGGCGTCGCGACGCTAAGGGATTACGCATCGCGACGCCAGATACAGTGGACACGTGTCATCGCGTGATTCGACGGCTCATATTCTTATCCGATGACGTGGCACTGTTCATGACGTCATCGCTTACGTCACACTGATGATGTGATACTGTTCATGACGTCATTGATGACGTCACGCTGACGTCACTGTTGGCAACTGTCGGCACCGTTGGATGGGTGACACGTGGCATCCGGCGCACGTTAGCAAGTCTTCTGTGATGGTGACACGTGGCACGACGCACGTTAGCAAAGTCAACTTTTCAGATTCTGATCCCGTTGACCCACGGCGCATTTTAGCAGAACCGGCGCACGCTTGGCGTCGCGACGCCAAGGCTATGTGCGGCGCGACGCGCAGAAGACGAAATTATTCCAGTTGACGCATTTTTGACCGGTTTTGTCCCAAATTGCTTCCAGTGCTGTCCAAACTTTATTTATCTGCAAAATAACAACAAAGCACATCAAACGTTCATAAATCTCGAGAAACAATACAAAACATTAGGTCAAATGAGTGGGAAATAGTGATCTAAATACCACTCATCAGGCACTTCCAAAAAACGGAAAGGCGCCGTGATTCTTGGCGTAGAAGACCTTGGTCAGGACATCAGGGAGGCCACTTCTCACCTGGTGCCGGCAATCAACGAACTGGCCGAAGCGGTCCCTCCGGCGAAGATTCCGAGATATGAATATCTCTCTCCCGAGGATGTGGTTACACAGTTGTGCTCCCAGATGGCCAAGGTAGCCATACTCCTCTTTTTTCATTATGAGTTCATGACTTAATCTGATTTCTGATTTTCTATTTCTTTTTGGCAGGTGACTTATCTAGCAGCCAAGAACAAAGATCTCCTCATGAGCCTTCTATCTGAGGGTGGCCAAGCCCTGAGGCTCCAGAACCGACTTACTGAAATGGAGACCGAGCTGGCTAATAAAGAAGAGACGATAAAAAATCAAGAACTGGCAGTGGTCGAGGCTCATTCAACAAATAAATCTCTCAGGGCCGCCGCCTCTCTGGAGAGGAAAAATGCTGAGGCTGCTAAGAAGGACTTGGAGGCCGCTCTGGCTATAAATAGAATCCTGAATGTGGAATTGTGCAGCGTGGATTCCAAACTGAGGGCCATGAATGAAGAATTAGCACGGGTCCGTGATGAGCTTAAGAGGAAGGAAGTTGAGTTGGAGGCCGAGAGGGACGCAATCAGACTTGAGGGGGTCAGGGATTGCGCTGAGATTATCCCGATGATATTGCCCAACCTGAATATCAAGCCTATCCATGCGGCCATTCGCTTCTGCAAAGGGGAAATCTCACAGGAGGAGTTTAAAAAATGGCTTCCCCCTTCTCCCGAAGAGGTGATGGATCCCGACCCCATTTCAATCGTCCCGGTACCCCCAGCTCCTGAAGAAAACCTACCTGAGGCTCCTACTCCTACCCCATAAGCTATAATTATCGGGGCCTCCCAGGCCGTCAATATGGAAGCCACTGTCTCTCCTCACGAGGCCGAGCCCAGCCATCTGCCACCCGAGCCTACCGAGGAAGAACCAATTGCTCATGTGCAGGCCGATCTATAAGGGGTAACCCGAACGGGGCCCCATGTAAATTTCACTTTCTCTGTAATAACTTTTTACAATCATATTTATATTTATATTTTTTATGTGTTTCTATTCCACTTTTTTGTCTTTCATAATTTGCTCCGATTACTTTCCCGCAAACGATCACTCGAGGCCCGGCCGTGAGGGGACAACCCGAGCTGAAAATAAGATCATGTAGTGGAACGAAACCCGACTCCGAGCTGAGAAACACTTGGCTCTGGGGGAAATGTTATGTCCCCAGTCCGAAGAGACAGACTCGGTGAGACGTAACCCGACCCCGAGCTGAGGGAAACACTTGACTCTGGGGGAAATGTTATGTCCCCAGTACGAAAAGACAGACCCGATGGGACGTAACCCGACCCCGAGATGAGAGAAACATAATGGCATCGGCGGAACGAATCCAGCCTCAAGCCGAATAACCAAGTGGCCTCGGCGGAACGAATCCAGCCCTGAGCCAATAATACAGATAGAGGCCTCGACGGAACGAACCCAGCCCTGAGCCAATAACAGAAGCAGCGGCCTTGGCACGACGAGTCCAGCCCCGAGCCGACTAATCCTTGGGACTTATTCAGAAGGGAAGTGAATCAACCTTTGAAGCCCTATCGGATTTGGCACAGGCGTCCCCTTGCCAGACCGGCAAAAATAAAAACAAAACTTTGGAAAATAAAATCAAAAAACGGGGGTGACTTAACACTTATCCCAAAGCAACAGCGTGGATGCCTCAAAGCAGTGTCATGTCATGTCTCCAAAACATAATTCTGAACCTTTCAATTCAGAGTCCTGACGAACCAGGATTCGGATCAAAGAGCGTTTAAAATGGTAAGGGCACATTCCTCTATACGTCAGGTCACTATGGGTCATGTGTATTGTTCGAGGGTTCCTCCTTACAACGCTGAAGCAGACATACACCACGAGGATACAATCCCTCCCCGTACTATGCTTCTCACAGACCCGAATGACCAAATAGGTAGGGATCAAAGAGTGTCCGAAACATTAAGGGCATGAGCAAGCAATCGCCATGAGGGCATAACTCCTCCTCGTGCTATGCTTCTCACAGATCCGAATGACCAAATAGGTAAGGATCAAAGAGTGTCCGAAACATTAAGGGCATGCTCCTCATTATGTTCGATAACACTGGAGCAAGCAAACGCCATGAGGGCATAACCCATCCCCGTGCTATGCTTCTCACAGATCTCAATGACCAAATAGGTAGAGATCAAAGAGTGTCTGAAACATTAAGGGCATGTTCCTCTTTATGTTCGGTAACACTGGAGCAAGCAAACGTCACGAGGGCATAACCCATCCCCATGCTATGCTTCTCACAGATTCGAATGACCAAATAGGTATGGATCAAAGAGTGTCCGAAACATTAAGGGCATGTTCATCCTTATGTTCGGTAACACTGGAGCAAGCAAACGCCACGAGGGCATAACCCATCCCCATGCTATGCTTCTCACAGATCCGAATGACCAAATAGGTATGGATCAAAGAGTGTTTGAAACATTAAGGGCATGCTCCTCCTTATGTTCGGTAACACTGGAGCAAGCAAACGCCATGAGGGCATAACCCCTCCCTGTGCTATGCTTCTCACAGATCCGAATGACCAAATAGGTAGGGATCAAAAAGTGTCTGAAACATTATGGGCACGCTCCTCTTTATGTTCGGTAACACTGGAGCAAGCAAACGCCACGAGGGCATAATCCCTCCCAGTGCTATGCTTCTCACAGATCCGTTGGTCAGACAAAACATACGGGAACGCATTCCCTGCAGCCGTATTTCCCCAAACCGGCCAGGCCGGCCATCTTACGAGGGGCACCGCTCCCTGCGATTACCATCTCGAAATATCCCCCGTAAATGCAAATCATAGGGTAGTTACGCTCCAGCTTCGGGAGTTCGATACTACCACGAAAGGTTCACATGCTCCTTCATGCATTTCATCCCTTGATGCAGTCCTGATCCTCAAAAATAAAATGAGTCAGGTCGGAGCGCTTCTGCCCGGGGTTTTTATGGTAGCACTTGTGATCGGTGTGTCAAGGATTTGGTATTTTTCCTGATCCCAGATCATCCTTTCGCACCAAGTATATCCCCGAAATATTGAATACGGCTTTCAAATCTAATTGAAAAAGTGAGTGAAGATTTTCTTAATTGAAAGGAGAAAATTTTTTCATATTCGGGGACCTACTGCCCTTTCTACAACTCTCTGCGGGACATTTCGAGAGAGACTTTATTTTAGCTCCTCACCCCTGTCGGGTTGTTAAAAAAGAAATAAAGAAAAATCTACCGGAAGTACTTTCTTAACATCTCGGCGTTCCAAGGCTTCCTTAACAGTGTGCCGTCCAGTTGTTCCAAAATATAGACACCCGATCTTACCACCTCTACAATTTTATAGGGTCATTCCCACTTGGCACCTAACGAACCTTCCTCCGGCCTTCGAGTGTTCAAGGTGACCCTTTTCAATACCAAGTCACCTGGAAGAAAGACACGGGTCCGAACTTTTTTGTTGTAGAAACGGGCCATTCTTTGCTGATAGATTGCTGCCTTCATAGCTGAATTCTCTCTCTTTTCTTCGATCAGGTCGAGATGACTTCTGATGAGTTCTTCATTCTGTCCGTCTTTAAAATGCCGGACCCTATGGGTAGTCATTCCGATCTCTGCTGGAATAACCGCTTCGCATCCATATGATAAGGAAAACGGAGTTTCCCCTGTGGAATCCTTACAGGTCGTCCGGTGCGCCCACAACACTTCCGGTAACTCCTCGACCCATAAGTTCTTGCAGGCTCCGAGCCGAGCTTTAAGATTTGCCTTAATGGTTTTGTTTGTAGCTTCAACCTGCTCGTTAGACTTGGGATGTGCAGGTGAGGCGAATCTTAAGGCGATTTGGAGGTCTTCACAGAGCTTCCTGAAGCCTTTGCTATCGAATTGTTTCCCGTAATCGGTGATGACGGCCCGAGGAATTCCGAACCTGCAGATAATATTTTTCTTCAAAAACTTCGTAGCCTTCTTCTCTGTGATAGCGAATAGGGGTTCGGCTTCCACCCATTTGGTGAAATAATCTATGGCAACAATGGCGTACTTCGCCTACCCTCGCCCCCTCGACATAGGCCCGATGATATCCAGCCCCCACTGGGCGAACGGCTAAGGGCTGGACAGGGTGGTCAACTGCTCTGCTGGCTGGTGGTGAATATTGGCATTCTTCTGGCATCCTTCACATTTCCGGGCCACCCTTATACCTTCTTGATGCATGGTTGGCTAGTAGAACCTTGCCTTAAAGCTTTAAAGGCGATTGATTGTCCTCCGACGTGGCTCCCACATATTCCCGCATGAATTTCCCTGAGCACATAGTCAGCCTCCTCTTCTGCTAAACATCTCAGGAGGGGTACTGTATAGCCTCTTCGGTATAGCACTCCTTCGATCAGGGAAAACTTGGTGCTTTTAAATTTCAATTTTCTGGCTTCCTTCTTATCTTTAGGTGTCTCCATGGTCTCCAAATATCTCCTGATTGGTTGCATTCATGAAGATTCGCTTTCCATATCTAATTCCGCTACTTCGAGCGTTCCCACATTTTTTTCTCGGAGGCAGATTAGAGGGACGACTCTAGGATTTTCTGTCCTGATTGAAGATGCGAGCCGTGCTAAAGAGTCTGCCTCATAGTTGTTTTCCCGACATATTTGCTCAAAGTGCACATTCCCCATTTTTCCCACCAACCTTTTTTACCTCAGTAAAATAGGCTATCATACTCGGCTCCCTGGCTTGGAACTCTCTCTTCAGCTGCTGAACGGCCAGCTGGGAGTCGTTTGTCGTGAACTCCCATCATTGTGCATAACCTTAAACCGGCTAGAATTGCCTCATACTCCGCCTCATTGTTTGTGGCCTCGAAGGCGAATCTCAAGGCGAACAATACTTCTTTTCCTTTATCATTCTTCAATACGATTCCGGCCCCATTACCCTGTGAGCTGACAGATCCATCTACCGACAACTCCCATTTGTCTTCCCCAATGGTCAAAATCTGGGATTCTGTGAATTCAGCAACAAAATCCGCCAAAGCCTGCCATTTTACTGCCGCCCTTTGGAGGTATGAAATGTCTTGTTCACTCAACTGTACCGGCCATTTCATTAACCTGCCCGAGACCTATGGTTTCTGCAGAATTTGCCTCAAAGGATAATCGGTATAAACCCCAATAGGATGGGCCTGGAAGTAAGGTCGTAACTTCCGGGCCGCAGTGACTACTGACAAAGAGACCAGCTCATATGCTGGATATATGGTCTCAACATCTAATAAAGCTTTACTAACACAATACACTGGCCTTTGAACTTTATCGGCTTCTTGCACTCACACTGAACTTACTGCATGCTCCAAAACAGCTAAATATAATTATAAGGTCTCACATGGGGACAACTTTGCTAGAAGTGGGGGCTGCGTCATGTATTATTTTAACTGCAGGAATGCCTCTTCGCATTCTGGCGTCTATTTGACTTCCTTTTTTACCTTCTTGACGAATTTGAAGAAGGGGTGGCACTTGTCGGTTGCTCGGGAAATAAATCGATTGAGCGCGGCCACCCTACCAGTCAGGCTTTGCACTTCTTTTATCGTCATGGGAGATTTTAAGTCCAGAACGGCTTGGATTTTCTGCGGATTTGCTTCTATGCCTCGGGAGCTTACCATATAGCCCACAAACTTTCCCGAGACCACTCCGAAATCACACTTCTCTGGGTTGAGCTTTAAATTATGCTTCCTCAGCAATTCAAAGGTTTTATTCTGATCGGCCACATGACAACCTGGCTCCTTAGACATTGTTACCATATCATCAATATATACCAGAATTGATGTGCCGATAAGTGGCCTAAAAATCTTGTTAACCAGCCTCTGAAAGGTTGTCCCGACGTTTTTCAATCCGAAGGGCATTACTTTATAACAGTAAAGCCTCTGATCGGTAACAAAAGTCGTCTTCTCTTCATCATCAGGATGCAACTTGACCTGGTTATATCCCGAGAAAGCATCCATAAAGCTTAGCAGTCCCTGGCAGGCCGTCGAATCCACCAACTGATCTACCTTTGGTAGTGGGAAGCTGTCTTTCGGGCATGCTTTGTTGAGGTCGGTAAAATCCACGCACATCCTCCACTTTCCATTGGATTTCTTCACTAATACCACGTTCGATACCCACTCCGGGTATTTCACTTCTCTAATGAAACCAGCTTTCAACAGTTTTTCTACCTCGGCAGCCATTGCCCTGCACCGTTCCTGGTTAAAGGTTCTTCTTTTTTGCTTGACCGGTTTGTGTGATGGGTTTACTGCCAAGCGGTGATTGATGAACTTCGGATCAATCCCGGGCATATCGTCGTGCCCCCATGCAAAGACGTCTGGGTACTCCTTTAGGCACTTCAACAGATCCTATTTTAGGGCCTCGTCTAAGTCTTCCCCTATTTTTACATTCTTCCCAGGTCCGAAAAGTTCTACTATCTTTAAATCTTGACTGCCCATAGCCGGGCAACTTTCTTTGGCCGAGGACCGGATCCTTACTTGCTTCTTCCCCGTCTTCATTCTCTTGCCTTTTCCGGGTACCCACTTCAATGCAGAGGGTTTCCCTTGAGAGGGTGGAAAAACAGCTCCGAGCCACCTTCTGACTCCCGCACACGATTCCAATCCCATCATGGGTGGGGAACTTTAACTTTAAGTAATAGCAAGACATTGCAGCCTTTGTCTTCATCATGAAAGGCCGACCAACAATGACTTGGTAACTGCTCATGCAATCCACCACCGTGAAGTTCATCATAATTGTCCGAGTCCGGGGACGGGTTCCGATTGTCATTGACAACTGTATCATTCCCAATGGGACGACCGTCGAGCCTCCGAAGCCGTATAGGGGAGTCCCATCGTCGGTTAGAGTTGCATACTCCACCCCAAGGCCGTCTAGAGCCTCCTTGGAGATTATATCCACTGCACTCCCGGGATCCACTAGGATTCTGTCTACCTCAGAACCGACGATTACTGCCTTGATTATTAATGCATCATCGTGGGGGAAACTCACCCCTCAAGCAGCCTCATCTGTGAACATTACCGGCACTGACCGACCACCTTTTATTCCCGAATACTGCTCTGTTTCGAACATCTCCAGCCCCCGAGTCTGACTATAGTTTTTTCTTGACCGGTTAGAGTCCCCGGCTAGTGTCTTCCCCCCTGCAATGGTATTCACCTGTCGGTAATGTGACCTCTGTCTGGCCGCCATAACTTAATGTCAATATAGTTATTCAAGTACCCATTCCGCGCCAGGTCTTCCATTTGTTCCCGCAGGTCTTTGCATTCGTCTGTCGTATGTCCCTTCAAATTATGATGCATGCAATAGGATTTTTTATTTCTCTTGTCCGGTGGGAATCTTCTGACGTCCGTCTATATCAAGAGGCCCTTTCCCTGGATTTCCATGACGATTTGCCCTAGCGGTTTATTCAGAGGAATGTATGCCTCTTCCCCGGCCACATGGTTCACCTGGGCTGAGATTCTCTTTTCCGGGTCATCCCGAGGGATTGACTTGAATTCCCTTCGTCTCGGGGGTGGTTTTTTGAACTCCCTATCTGGCCTGCGAGGAGCTTCTGCTCTCATCGTCCTCTCTCTAATAGTTGTCCCCCTTCGAGAGATTTTCTCCTCGTTTTCTAACAAAATGAACTTCCGGGCTATATCCAGAACGGTGGCATAGTCTGGTGTATCTTGGATCCTCAGGTGGGTCCACAGCTTTCCGACCTTTAAGGCCACTTTCAAACTTTCCAAGGCCTCGAGCGACTCATATCCCCTGACTTCGAGCACCATGTTATGGTATCGTTCAATGAAAGCCTTCAGGGGCTCATCATCCCCCAGTTTCATTTGCCTCAATTCTCTAATTGTCTTCTTCGGGACGCAGGCCCCTTTGAAGTGCCGAACAAACGAATTCCTGAGTTGTGCGAAGCTACCGATGCTCCATGGGGATAGACGTCTGAACCACAGGACGACAGACCCACCCAAGGTTAGGGGGAATACTTTGCAAACGACATCCCCTACCACTCCTTGGACCTCCATCAATATGACAAAACCCTCAATATATGATTTTGGATCTGTATGGCCTTTGGAGGGCGTCATGGACGACATGTTGAATCGTCTTGGGAACTTTACCGACCTTATTTCTTATGTGAAGGGAGATTCAACCTCGCCGTCCCGAGCATCTCCCGTATCAGTTTTGAGGTTCACTCCCCACTTGGCCATCTCTTTTTTATCTAAGATCTTATATTACCACCCGTGTTACCATGCCGCCTCCCGCGGCCTTCTTCACGTCTGTCGCCCCGGGTGCGGCGTTCCTCATGACTTGAGATTTCCCGTCGAGTTTCACCATGCTTCTTGTCTCCCCTTTTGGTGTCGCGATGGCTATCATAGGAAGAATGTAGCGACTGTCTCCCCTATTCTTCTTCCCACGTATCCTCCGTTTGTAAATCTTTTTTTACCACTACGGACCTCATCCCGTAGGGACCCTTCCTGTTGGGTTCGTCGTCACTCTCATCTGCAACCCTTTTTCCTTCCGCTATTTCGTCTCTCCTCCGACTGGTTCCGGCTTCTAGTCTCTCATTATTCGTCTCTTCCATCCTCTCCAGTCTGTCCATCATTGATTTCAAAAGGATTTGATTTTCCTCCCTATCTTTCCTCATATTTTCCTCCATCTTCTCCATCCAATCCGCTGTTGAACTCCCTGACGACCGGTGATTTCCACCTTCTGCCATCGTCTTACTACGCGAGCTGCTTTTTGTTGGATTCCCCACAGACGGCTCCAACTGTTGACGGTTGATTTTAGTCTCAGGGGCAATAAGGGCTCTTTGCTCCCGAGACAATCCTCCTGCAACTGTGAATTTATTTTGTTATGGGAAAAACCAAAAGCAAATTTAGCAGAAGACAGATAAACACACCAATCAACAAAAGAGATTTAACGTGGTTCAGCGGATCATATCCAACCTACATCCACGGGCACAGAACGAACGATATTTTATTCCTGAAATATGCTTGCCAAACTGTTTTGTGTTTACAAGTATAATTCTCTCTTGTTCTCTTCTCAACTCCCCCTTACAAGTACGTTTTCCCCGCCTATTTATACTAGTAAAGAAACAGTTTCCTTTTCTCCTAAGAATTCTTAGTTGAAACTACCTTCACTTCCTTTATCTTATTAGGACACTGACTTATCAGTTTACCTTATGAAAGTATGATAACTTATCATCTTATCCGTAAAAATAGGATGTCTTATCTTCTGGAGCACATCTCGCCATATGCTCGGTCTTCATGAGGTCGGTCACAATGGTCATTTGAACTGAGAAAGCTGCTATCGATCTGATTATGCCCGATCATCCGGGCTCCAGTGGTCGGTTACCGATCATAAAGTGTTTGACCCCTTACTGTTGGCTAATGTAGCATTTAATGGTCGGGTCGGCATTAATGATCTCGATCGAGAGAGAAGTTACCCTTTTACCCCTGTCGTACTGCTTAAATATCATAGCGCCTGAAAATACTCCCAACAAAATATATATTTAATTATTATTTCATAAATGTACTAAATTAAGGGGATTAATGAAAGTATAAATGTAAAATGATTATTTTTTCTTTATTAAATGTACATTTTTTAGTATTCATCATTTTCAGTGTTGAGTGGTCAGGTCAATATGGAAATTGGTCTTTTCTGATGCAGTGTCTTCGTTGATCCGATGTCGGGATGTACTTTATATTTTAAACTTCCATTTGCTCTGATAAAATGCTCCGGATGTATCGAATTATGGTTGGTATTTGGTAATTTAAAATCTGGGAATCAAAGTCTTCATTCCTTGTGAAAACTACTTAGAAACTATAGACTTTTAAATTATTATTATTATTATTATTTAAATCTCGGACAATGCTTCTTAGTTTTAAAAGTATTCAAGGGAAAATTAAATGGATTTTTAGATATTTCACTTTCTAATGTTGTGCTAAAACAAAATAGTTAAGATTACTATTGTTAATAAATTAGTTAGTTGTCTACAGTTTATTTTCTATAGGTTTTATATTTCAACCAAGCCTCTTCTATTTTCTTCTTATGATCGTATGAGTCATAATTTTGAATTTTTCAGTTCATATAAATAAGGAGTTTTTATTTAAAAAAATTAACTCAATTAGGATAAAAAGTTTTCCTATTTAGTCTAAATTAAACTTTAAAAATAATATTTTTATGAGAATAAAAAAGGAATATAAAATAACTAAAGAGAGATTAAACTGAAAATCTTAGAATTAAAGAATAAACAAGTCAAGAAGTATGATTTTTTTATAATAAGTAATGAGAAATAAGGATTTTATATATGATTCTATATAAAAATAAATACAACCCACTTCTCTTTATTTAAAACAATAATCATAGACTGCCACTCAGATTTCTTTATTCAGTAACTATAGCCAATAATTAAGATCTGATGCAGTATACTGATATTGAAAACGCTATCGACCAAGGTCTCAGTGATGTTCGAACATTAACCTAAATCTGTGCTGATCTGATGGCGGCTGTGATGACATTTATCACATCATCACTTACAAGGTAGGTTCTGGTTAACACTTCGTTAGGAATTGGTGGTGTTGTATTAAACAAACTTGAGGAAAATAACTGAACTCCAGGCAATTGGCTGTTGAAAGAAGCAAAGAAAAGAGCCTTTTCTTTTCCGATATTTATCTGGAAGTGAACCAATGCTCTAGGAATTACAAATATCATCCCTGTAGTCAAAACCTTGGAAAAAAAAACATTATTAGTTGTTACGAATCCTACGAGCAACTTTCCTGTAATGATAACACCAAATTCGGTCGCACGAGGATGTGTATGAGGAGGGTTTATTCCATCAACAGCAATTTCAACTCGACCTATTGAAACTCCTTGAGTATTGACTCCTGGAAATGAAAGAACATCAGCACTTTTTACTGCGAGTCCAAAGGGATTTGATGACGTGTTTCCTTCTTCTGACAAATCGAAGAAAAAATCATCAGAAGTTACTTCTACAGGAGGTTTGCAAGGGAAGCCATTGACTAAGACGGTTGAATTCAAATCTGCGACACAAATGTCTTGTAAAGGATCGGGATCAGTTGCATTAATGGAAGGTAAAGAGAGAACGAATAATAATATTATTAGACAGAATTGGAGCCAGAAGTGTGAGATTGATGAAGAAATCATGGCTGAGATAAAAATCTGAAATGCTTAATTGCAGGTAGCTAGTTGATGGATTGAATGGAAGATCATGGCAATATTTATACTAACAACATCTACACTGCTTTTGTAATTGAGCTTAGACATTCGAGTTGTGTTCAGATATCATCAAAACTAGGGTTTCTTTACTTTTTTTTCTTTTTTTGCCCCCATTTTCTTTTTTTAGCTTGTTGGCTTATCGTAAGAGTAATCATACGCTTTCCAAGAAGCATGTTTTATTATTATTTTTTATACAACCTTTAAAAAATAAAAATAAAAAAATTTAATAAAGGTTTAAGTATCTTCTATATATTTATATGTTTTATTATTTCATTATAAAGAAAAAGATATTCTGAACACTTATATCACATCTGTAAAGACTAACTTTTGTTAATAGAACCACCGGAATGTTGTAAAAACAAAATTCATATAATAAAATTAGAGTAAATAAAATTATTATTAATATTATAATTAGGTAGTGATAGCGAGTTAACAACATCAAAGCTGCTTTTGATAGTGCTCCAAAAGATTTAAACACCAGAGTAATTTTCGCACCTAGTTAGACATTGCCTAATTTGAGCTTAGACATAAGACATTCGAGTTGTGTTCAGATATCTTTAACTAAACTAGGGTTTGTTTACTTTTTTTGTGTTTCGAAAAAAAAAAATCTAAGTGTCAATTTCATTTTTTTTTAAGCTTTTGTTCGCTTGTCGTGAGAGTAATCACACGCTTTCGAAGAAGCATGTTTTATTATTTTTTTTGTACAACTTTTAAAAAAAATAATAATAAGTATAAAGAACGTTTAAGTATCTTCTGTATATTTATATGCTTTATTATTTCATTATAAAGAATACTCATATCGTATCTGTAAAGATTAACTTTTGCTAATAGAACCGTTCGAATGTTGTAAGAACAATGTTCACAGGTTAATAAAACTAGCCTAGAGACTAATATTTATATGAATTCTTTATTCACTCGCCCATCATGAGAAATATAGCACAATACTTAATTTATACAGTAAAAAATATCTTGACCAAGTGAAATATCACTTGTTGACTTTCAAGCGAAGCATGTTAACCTTTAGAAATATCAGATGATGTGATATTCATTCAATGGATGACATCATCATAATCTAGAACAAATATATATATATATATATATATTATTTTTTTCCTATTTTATAATATACAATCTGAAATTTGTATTAATACAATCAAATACCACATAGTACCGAAATCTAAATTCATATAAATATCTCATAAAATCAATATTCTTACAAAAGTCGAAAGAGGAAAATAATGAGGGAAAATGAAATTTTAGGTTAAATTATGGTAGGGGTATTTCACTCTTATTTTATTTAAGGGAAAATGAACATAATTCCCTAATGTTTGATAAAATTAATTGATATTTCTTATAATATTTAAAAAGTAAATAAAACTCTCATATTATTATAATAATTCTCTTAAATATTATTTGTATTTATCATTTTTATTATTTGGTCCCATATAAAAAATATCTAAACTGGAAGCAATATTCATGAGGATGTGTGTAATTTCAACTCCACTTATTGAAACCCCTTGAGTATTGACTCCTGGAAATGAAGATGTGTTTCCTTCTGACATATCGAAGAAAAAATCATCAGAAGTTACTTGTACATGATTTTCGCAAGGGAAACCATTGACTAAGACGGTTGTATTCAAATCTAAGTCGTGAATTAAATTAGGATAAATGAAATAAAATCGGGATTTGAAACAAAACAAATCATGGGTTAATAATAGTTAGTGCTGAGAAATTGGACTTATTAATTAATAATTTACTATTAAAAGGTGATCTTTTTAAGAGGCAAAATGCAATCTCTAAAGCTAAAGACCTCAGTAGTGCGTCCTGACACGCTGCAATAGAAAAAAGAGGTAAAATATAATTTTTAGTCCGTGTCGCGACGTGACCTTAAGAGCCTCGTGACGTCACATTCGCGTCGCAATGTTAGGATTCGCGCATCACGACGCAAACACGATTTCCAGACTTCAAAAGAATTTATAGAAACTTAAACAGTAAGGTCTTCAGAGCTCCTTATAAAAGAATAGTCTGTCCCAAGCCCTAAATATGATAGTTGTGTAGCCTCCAAAGAGACTTTTGAGAGAAAATGAAGCACATCAAGCAAGCACAGCATCGAGATTCAACATTAAGTACACAGAAGACTGCCGACTTCAACAAAGTTTATTCTTTTCTTCTCTTTATTGATGCTTTGTTTAATTTTGATTATTTATTTAGAACTCTCTCCCATTTGCTGTAACTAAATCCTTGATATAGGGTTGTGATGAAACTCGATACTTTAATTTTATATAATTGATTTATTTTATATCTTGTGTGATATATTGACTTATTTATTAAACTTTATGTTTAATGTTTCTTGTTGCTTGATCATCAATAAGATTGAATTGGGAAAATTATTTGAACTTGAAAAAGGAATTATAGGTTTGGCTTTAGGTTCAATAACGCACGATCTCATCTAATGAATTTCCCTACATGATAGAAATATACGTGTAGGGCGTGTGTAGCCATAATTGGAACATGATCTTAAAGAATTTAGATTAAATTGGTTGGCATATAAATATAGTTAATTAATTTATTTTGAATATTTGTACATAATCATCAAAAGAGGCTTGTGGATACTTTCATATTCTAGGCTAATAAGTTAATTTATTATACTAGTATATGAAAATCAACTCATCTTTCGCATAGTACTGGGTGGATTCACAACCGTAGATGTCTTTCTCTCATTGATTACTTTTGGAATTTTCATAATTATTTTCTTTAGCGTTAATTTAATATAGTTAAACTTCATATTTAATTTCAATTAGATAGTCGTAGGTAGTTAGTCTTAATAGTTAGTAAAATAGGTGATAAGACATTTAATTTTATTAGATAACATTTCATATTTTCCTAGTGCAATAAAGAACATTGTTACCATTTCAGTATTGATCAAATGTAATTATAAATTTCATTTTATCAATGAGAAATGCAATATTTATTATCTGAATAAATTTATTGGTGTTGCACTAAACGTAAATGGATCATATGTCTTGCAAATGATTGAGAACTATAACAAAGAATAAAATACAATAACAACGAAACGACCAAGAGATAATCCCAATTCAAGATTCCTTTAGCACTTAAGATTGGGTCATATTGGAGAGAAAAGAATTTCACAATCGGAGAAGGAATGCTTACTTCGTTCATTAGGTTTTTAACCTTATCCAACTTGTGAATCATATCTCAAATGAAGAATGACCAAGTCACATTTTATATGATGAAACGAAAGAGCCAAAGAAACCTTGGAACTCATACATAATGATGTATGCAGCTCACTTAGCATAATGGCCAAAGGTGATTTTCAATACTTCGTTACTTTCACTGACGATTGTTCAAGATTTAGGTATTTATACCTAATGAAACATAAGTCAGAAACTTTTGAAAATTTCAAAGAGTATAAGAATGAAGTAGAAAACCAATTGGGAAAAAGTAATAAATATCTACGATCTGATCGTGGAGGAAAATACTTAAGTACTGAATTTCAAGATTATCTCAAGGAACATGGAATAGTGTCACATGTAACACCTCCTTACACACCTCAGCGTAACGGTGTCTCTAAAATGAGAAATCGTACCCTATTAGATATGGTACGTTTCATGAAGAGTTTTGTTGATATACCGACGTCTTTTGGGGGTATGCTCTCTAAAAATCCTGGCATGTTCTAAATAGAGTTCTAACCAAATTTGCTCCAAAACCCCCATATGAGATATGGTATGGTAAACGTCCTAATTTAGGATATTTGAAGATTTGGGGTAGTCCAGCTTATGTAAGGAAAGTCTTTACGGAAAATCTAGACTCAATATTTGAAAAATGTTAATTCATAGGATATCTCAAGGATTCGATGGGATATTACTTCTACATCCCCTCTGATCACAATATAGTGGTTAGTAGGAACGCTACTTTTCTTGAGGATTGTTTGGTTAAAAAGGGAAGTATTGAGAAAGAAGTTGACCTAGATAAGAAAGTCTCTCAAGAAGAGAATTCTGATAAACGAATTGACTCACCTCAAAATGAACAAGTAGAATAAGAAACACCTCAAGAAACACAACCACTTCATAGGTCACTTGAGGAATCTCGCATGCCACTGAGAGACATTCTAGTCAATCAATAAGATTTTGAATCTCTTATGATTGGTGAAACGGTTCATGTTGATGACCTAAGAAACTACGAAGAAGTAATGTCAGACATTAACTGTTCTAGATGGCTTGAAGCTATCAATTCTAAAATGGAATCGATGTATTCCAATCAAATGTGGACACTTGTTGATCCTCCTGAAGGATTTAGTCTTATTGGGTGTAAATAGGTCTTCAAGAGAAAGATTGGAAATGATGAAAAAGTTCAGACTTATAAAACTAGACTAGTGGCAAAATGATATACTCAGAAACAATGAGTTGATTATGAGGAAACATTTTTGCCAATAGCTATGCTAAAATCCATTAGAATTCTCTTAGCTATAGCAGCTTACTTTGACTATGAGATTTGGAAAATTGATATAAAAACAACATTTCTAAATGGGTTTCTTGAGGAAGAAATTTATATGAAAGAGCCATAAGGTTTTACACCTAAAGATGATAGTCATAAAGTATGTAAGTTGTAAAGATCTATATATGGTCTAAAGCAAATCTGTGATTTGATGATGCAATCAAAATATTTGGTTTCATAAAAAATATAGACGAGTCATGTGTTTACAAAAAGGTCAGTGGCAGCCATAATATTCTTAATATTATATGTGGATGACATAATTGGAAAATGATGTCACTATGATGACTTTGGTCAAAGTTTGGTTATCCAAAACATTCTCAATGAAAAACTTAGGAGAAGCAACTTACATTTTTGGCATAAGAATCTATAGAGATAGATCAAGAAGAATGATTAGTTTGTCCCAAAGTATGTACATAAAAAATACGTTGGGTTTCTAAGGACAATCCCAAAATCATTTAAGCATAAACATGTGTGAATACGCAAAGGAATATAGCGGAAATATACTCACATTGAACGGTTGGATGGATGTTGGAAAGTTCAAAATTTTCCTCCTTTGAAATTGCTCCAAGCTCCTCTTGATTTGTATGTTGAGCTCCAAACCTTGATGAATGAATTCAAACTCTTGGGAAAGGTTTCCCTATCACATTTGTATGATCTAATGTGTGCTAGCACTAAGAAAAATTTGCAACAAATTATTTCCTTTGTTCTTGCAACTCTTGGCCAAGCCAAGAATTAGGAGAGGGAGAAGCTTGGTCACGCCCAAATGAGAGAGAGGAGTGAATGATGATATATTGTGTTTTTCCAAAATTGAAAGTCATATACCAAATACAATCATTAGTAAATGTCATTCAATCTTTCAAACCAGTGTGTTGAACAAGCAACCATCAAATCCTTCACTGACTTCCATCACCAAAAAGGCAAAGGATTGACTAGTGATGTGACTTGTGGGCCCCACTTGATTTAAAATCTGAGTGGGCCCGCAAACACATTCCGGGCTTGGGTTCGTTAATTCTGAATTAACGAATTTTCCGTTGCGACTTAATTAAATCAAATTTAATTAAATAATAATGCCTCGCAAAATTATTATTAAAGTCGCTCGCGAATTAATTCCAAATTAATTCGTTCGCCCGAATTAAAATCTAATTTTAATTCCGTTATGAAATCTAATTTCATTTAATATATCGAATATATTATTTTATCGATTAATTCCGAAATAATCGTTCTCTCTCTATTAATTGAATTTTATCCCAGATAAAATCTTTCCGCAATTAATCCTAGATTAATTTTCTCTATCTTCTTATTAATCTCATACTAATTATGTTCGAGTCATATGTCATCAGTGAATCTTCGGGAAGCGACCCATGAGATCCCTAGATATGTTGACAGTAAATTCGGTCGTCGGACTATCCGAACACGTGCGTACCTGGTACCACGTTCTTACCGATTTACGAGACATGGTTGGCTTCTAGCAAAGCGTCGTGCCTACCCAATTCTCTAGAAATATTTTTTAAGGAATATATCATCTATAACAGGCGTAGTATACGTAGTATTGCGTATTGCGATCCAGTATCTGATGTCACATGCAAGGCCTAAGGCTGGAATGGTGTCTGCCCCGTACGAAGCATATATCGGATCACAAGCAACTAGTCTCTATAATCGGATAATCATGACTTTGTCATATTATCCCGATAGTTGCAACATAATAGAGAACCAGTTTTGTATCCATGCGTGATCATCATCTCTATATGACTGAAGTGATACTTCTGTCTTGACATCACACCCAATACACTACGATTCTCAATAAACCCAGAAGAGGAGTACACGGAACCCGTTAAAGTCTCGGACGACCAAAACCAAAGCGTATTGATTGTCGCAAGTACTAGCGATGCAAGTCTCAGGTTAAGACCAAATACACCTAACCTGATACGGATTCCCATAGACACATAGTCATACTACCAATGAGATTCTGCGGGGTCTATCCAGAGTGAAGATGTTCCCGTACTATCGGTAAACACAATCTCTTATCACACTTGCATAAGTATCCAATACTTAAATATATGATAACTATGTTGTTACGCTTCCGTAACACGCACAAGTGCAATACTAGTCTATTCCACATTATCGATGTCCAGTCTCGATAATACTACGACTATGGATATTTAATGATTAAACCTTTATGGATTGATATTGTCTCATATTTTATTAATCTGAAACTAATCATAAGGACTTTTATTATTTATATATTCAAGTAATCAAATTACAAAATGATAAAATAGTAATTTTCATTGTCACACAGTTAATTTATACAAAAACCACAATGTCTTTTACAAATAGTGACACTATGGGTCATAATTGTCCAACAATCTCCCACTTGGCCTATAGCCAGTCACTCAAGCATCTAACACCTGAACTATATACATGTCGCTCAAACTTTTGTTGAGGAATAGCTTTCGTCAGCGGATCTGCAATGTTGTCCTCTGATGCGACCTTCTCGATCTTCACATCGCCACGATGTATGATCTCACGAATCAGATGGAAACGTCGAAGAACATGCTTGGATCATTGATGAGACTGTGATTCCTTAGCCTGCGTTATAGCCCCGTTATTGTCATAGTACAATGGAACGGGCTCAGCTGCTAACGGAACTACTCCTAATCCAATTAGGAATTTACGGATCCAAACTGCCTCTTTTGCTGCTTCAGCTGCAGCAATATATTCTGCTTCTATTGTTGAATCGGCAACAGTCTATTGCTTGGAAGATTTATAGCTTACTGCTCCGTTGTTCAAACAAAATATGTACCCGGATTGTGACTTACAGTCGTCTTTATCTGTTTGGAAACTTGCATCGGTATACCCTGTTACCTCAAGTTCTCCATCTCCATAGATTAAGAAAGCATCCTTAGTTCGTCTAAGATACTTGAGGATGTTCTTAACCGCCATTCAGTGACCATCACCTGGATCGACCTGATAGCGACTACACATGCTCAAAGTATACGAGACATCAGGTCGTGTACATATCATGGCATACATGATCGATCCGACTACCGAGGCGAACGTGATCCGACTCATGTTGTCTCTCTCATCTTGAGTTTTAGGACACATGTCCTTAGATAGAGTGACGCCATGTGACACTGGCAACAGTGCCGTCTTAGACTGTTCCATGTTGAATCTCTTCAACACTTTGTCAATATATGTGCTTTGGGAGAGTCCAAGAAAAATTTTGAAATCGGAAAATTTTGATTTTCCACTATTCCGCTGCGTTACCGGATTTTCGCTATAAAACCCCTACAAAATGGTATCAGAGCGAGTCTGATTATGGACACCCTAATATGATTATTCCTTTTAAATTCAATGTTTAATTTAATCTTTACTTGATGCATGCATGTGTTTATTTAATTTGATTAAATAAAGTAAAAAGCATCTTTTGCGGAAAATCCATAATTAATAAGGTTTTTATGTTAATTATGTATTTGATGCATATTACATGGTCCGTCTTGTCAATACGGTTTATAAATATTTTTCTGTGACTACATCCGTGACCCTGCCACTGCTGTGAGGGTGTAGC
The DNA here is from genome assembly GCA_019454045.1 of Zanthoxylum bungeanum. Classification (NCBI taxonomy): domain Eukaryota; kingdom Viridiplantae; phylum Streptophyta; class Magnoliopsida; order Sapindales; family Rutaceae; genus Zanthoxylum; species Zanthoxylum bungeanum. The sequence goes on along the minus strand of SKCR01001357.1, from coordinate 16,369 downwards.
TGATAGAAATTTATTTATGCCAGATGTATATTAGATACTAGATAAATTCAATCGAAAGCGGAATCCTGAACGTGCCCAAGCTGTCAGGGTTACGTAAGTAGCTTGAGTTTATCATTGATGAGTTTAACCTCGGTACGTCTCCTTGTGAACGTGCCAAAGCTGTCACAACGAGAAATGACCAGGACCGGAAACCTAGGAGTCACTATTGAGTGATTGACAATGAGTTGTCTACCTGATGAATATACTTAGGCTAGACCGTGCCACTGCTGTGAGATTAAATATATTTATGGGATCCACCTTTCACTATTTATATTTAATTTAATTATTAAATCTTTGTATTCTGTTTGGGGATTACATTTTTGCATGATTTAGTGGGAGGGTCATTTTTAGATTAAAAATCCATGATCTAGTTAATGCTTTTGATATTATATGAAACTGATTTATATTTGCTAACCGTTTTTCGTGATCTATGTGAAAGATTTGCGATGGCGGCACCATCTACTAATCAGTTTGCGCGTATGTTGGATACGAACAAACTCAAAGGCGCTGAGAACTTCGCTGATTGGGACTTGGATTTAAGGATTGTCCTTGATTTCGTGAAGTTGGGATATGTTCTTGAGGGTCCGCTGCCCCTTGCTATGGCTGAGGATGCAACACCGGAGGAACTCCAAGTTTTCCAAGCTTGGAAGGATGATGATTTAAAAGTTAAATCATATATCTTAAGTTCACTGTCACCGGGACTCAAGAAACAATACTATGGCATGTCAGATGCGTATAATATGATGATGCGATTAAGAGAATCGTTCATGAACCAAGAACAAATTGTTGTTCATAAAGTTTTGAAGGAACTGTTCCATGCGCGACTGGACGAGGGGCAAGCTGTGAGCTCGCATGTTCTTCACATGATCGATTTGATCGATCAACTGAGGCAACATAATCTCCCTCTGAATGACATTCTCGGTAGGAGTGTCATTCTTGGTTCGCTCCCAGATTCATATCGCCAATTCGTGATATACTTCAATATGAATGAGATTATCTGTACCTACCATGAGCTGCATAGGATGCTGATCATGGCGGAAGAGGACCTAAGAAAGGGAGTAATGCTCGCCCTCCAAAACCTACTTCACTTTCTGCTTCTTCCCAGACCTGGTCAAAGGGAAAGAAGACGAAAGCGAAGAAAAAGAAGGGTTTCGGTTCTCAACCACAAGGAAAGATAGCAAAGCCCAAGAGGGCTTCTGACGACAAATGCCATCACTGCAGCAAAGTCGGGCACTGGAAAAGGAACTGTCTTGACTACATTGCCCAGATAAGGAGAGAGAGAGCATCTACATCAGGTACGTTTATTTTTCCAGTTACTGATATCTCACTAGCTTGTGAAGCTTTAACATCCAGCTGGATTTTAGATTCTGCTTGTCCTGTTCACATTTGCAACTCGTTGCAGGTGCTGAAGGAAAATAAGAAACTGAAGCCTGGAGAGAAGCAGTTGCGCTTTGGGAGTGGAGACTCTCTGGATGCAGTTGCAGTGGGAGTATGCGAGATCCCTTTGCCGAATGGGAAACTTTTGTTGTATGACTACTACCTTGTACCAGGATGTGTAGCTAATATTATATCTCTTTTTGTATTAGATACAAAAGGTTATCGTATTAATATTAAGAACTGTTCTTTGTATTTATATGATAAACATAATATTCAGATCCTTTGTTGTCCAAATGATCATGGTCATTACAAATTGCATATTTCAAAAGATATTTTGAATACTGGAGTTAATAAACGTAGTTTACCTGTTGTTAATAATACTGAACTTTGGAATATGCGGTTAGGTCATATAGGCGTTAAACGCCTTACACAATTGGTTAGGAATGGTTTGATACCGGATCTCACCATTGAATCATATCCAACTTGTGAATCGTGCATTCAGGGTAAGATAACCAAAGCATATTCAAATACATGTGTTGCATGATTAAGACATGCGCTGATATCATTATGTTGGGGTGGTTGTGGGACCCATAGGGTCAGATCGGTGTCCCGCGCTGTGAAAATGGGTCTAACCCGTGGTGATTGAGCATTAGTGTATTTTTAAATATTTTAATGGAATACCATATTCCATTACCAGTGTATAGGGAAAAACCAGGGATGAATCAGAATCCGGAAAAACCAAAAACCATCGAAAAACCAGGTCATCAGCTTGCGCATGCTGTGCAAACATGTGCAGCTTGTTTACACAGTATGCTTACGTGTTGCGTTACAACGCAGCAGCCTCGACTTTTCATACATAATTTCTTTTTCTTTTTTTAAATAAAACTTAAAACTTTCAAAAACACCCAAAATAATTTTAATTTCAAAACCAACTTCAACACATGTTTTTATAACAAACATATGTATATTATAAATATATATATATATATATATATATATATATATATATATCTTTGAATCAAATCACAAACCAAAATGGAATCCCACAATAAAATGACTCATGAACAATTATATGGTAGCCATAGCTCGAATCTATCATATAGAGTTTCAAACTCTAATTTTATATTTATGTCCAACATAAATATTTTGACATAATCACAATCATTCTAGATCTATCACGGTAGATCTTTATTCCTAGAATAAAGGCTGATTCTCACAGATCTTTCATGGAGAATTTTAATGAAAGCCAAGCTTTCACCGATTGTAGCATGGGAATATCATTTCCAATAAGCAATACATCATCAACGTAAAGGACAATGAATGTCAGTGCACTCCCACTAACATTCTTATATACACAAGGATCATCCTCGTTTTGAACGAAATCATATTCTTTTATGATCTCATCAAAACAATGGTTCCAAGAACGCGATGTTTGCTTCAATCCATAAATGGATCGATTTAACTTACAAACCTTGTTTGCAAGTCTTGGTACGACAAAACTGTCAGGCTTTTATAAACATCCTCCAAAATGTTTCCGTTAAGGAAAGCGGTTTTGACGTCCATCTGCCATATCTCGTAATCGAAATATGCAGCAATATCAAGCATTATCCGAATGGATTTAATCATGGCAACAGGTGAAAAAGTTTCTTCATAATCGACATCATGTCGTTGACGATACCCATTCGCTACAAGCCTAGCTTTGTACGTATGTATGTTGCATCCATTTCGGTCTTCCTCTTGAAGACCCATTTGCAACCAATAGGCTTTATGTCTTCTGGAGCATCAACCAGTGTCCAAACTTGGTTGGTGTACATGGAATCCATTTCGGATTACATGACATTTTTCCATAAACTGGAGTCGATACCTTGTATCACTTCCTCATACGTAGCTGGTTCATCTTCCTCAATAAGATTAATATCTACATAAGGTGAGACCAGAAACCCATACCTCTCAGGTTATTTTCTGATTCTCTCTGACCTACGTGGTCCTTGTGTATTCGAAGATTGTGGTACAGTCTCATCCCTGATGAACTGTACATGTTCCGTTAAGGATTCTGTGCCAGGAACAATATCACTCCGACTTTCATCGAGTTCTATTTTCCTCCCACTAACCACTGTATTTAGGAATTCCTTCTCAAGGAAAACCGCATGTAGAGCAACAAATACTTTGTTCTCTTGTGGGTTGTAGAAGTAATATCATTTGGTTTCCCTAGGATAACCTACAAATAGACACTTATCCGATTTGGGTTCAAGTTTGGTACCATCCAACATTTAACGTATGCCCAGCAACCCCAAATCTTCAGGAATGAGAAACCCGGTTTCTTTCATGTCCATATTTCATACGGAGTCTGTTGAACAGACTTTGATGGAACCTTATTCAAAATAAGTATTGCATTGTTCAATGTATATCCCCAGAAGGAAATAGGTAGCTCTGTGCGACTCATCATCGACCTTACCATGTCTAACAAAGTTCGGTTTCTCCGTTCGGACACACTGTTTAATTGTGATGTTCCGGGAGGAGTCCACTGTGAAAGAATACCATACTCTTTCAAGTAATCGAGAAACGCATTGCTCAAGTATTCTCCACCACGGTCCGACCGTAATATTTTAATACTTTTGCCGGTATGTTTTTCTACTTCGTGTCGAAACTCTTTGAATTTCTCAAAGGTTTCCGACTTGTGTCTCATAAGATACACATAATCATAACGTGATGCATCATCCGTAAAGATTACGAAGTATTCATATCCACCTCTAGCCTGGCTAGATATGGGCCCACATACGTCACTATGAACGAGGGCTAACAGTTCGGTGACACGTGCACATTTACCGCTAAAAGGTGTTTTAGGCATTTTGCCTAATAAACAAGATTCGCAGACGTCATATGAATTTGGATCAAATCCGTCCAAGTACCCACTCTTCGAAAGTGTGGATATGCGATTCTTGTTAATGTGTCCCGGACGACAATGCCAAATATAAGTTTCATCTTTGTTACTTAATTTAAGTATTTTGTTTGTTACATTATATGTTTGAGGTTGATTTATATTTAAAATATAAAGATCATTATTCACATCAGCACTGCATATCTCCATATCATTTTTATACATAAAACACCCAGTGTTTCTAAAAACAAAAGTATACCCACATTGGACTAATTGAGATACAGATATAATATTCCTATTCAAACTAGGTACATAATAACAGTCTGAAAGATTTAGTACATGCCCCGATGGCAGTTCCAAAATATAAGTTCCTACAGCCAAAACAGCGATCCTGGTCCCGTTTCCAACTCATAGATCAATCTCCCCTGAGGCCAGTCTCCTGCTAATCCGCAGATCCTGCACATTAGTACATATATGAGTACCACAACCAGAATCAAAAATCCAATTTTTAAAACTAGAAGTAGACATGTTTATTTCTATAACAAACATACATGAAGCTGATGTCTTGCCCGCTTTGATTTCATTCGTGTACGTCTTATACTCACGGCAGTCACGCTTCCAGTGACCCCGTTTGCCACACTGTAGGCATATATCTTGGGATTTTTCCTTTGCCTTCCCAGAAGACTTTGACGATTTGGCATTGCCCTTCTTTTTCTTCTTCTTCTTTACACCTCCAGTAGCCTTCGGCCAAGCCTTGGGAGACTGAGATGTTGAAGCGAAGTGCGCCTCGTGCTTTTTGCCCTTCATTAGCTCTTTTTCTACTTCACGCAACATTGCCATCAGCTCTCCAAGAGCATGGTCTTGGTTCATCATATTGTAGTTCATGATGAACCCGCTCCAGGTGTTAGGAAAAGACTGCAAGATCAAATCTATAGAAGTCTCAGCCTCAAAGGTTATGCCTAGCTGACCCAACTGTTCAATGTCAGCAATCATATGCGACACATGGTGCTCAACAGATGTACCCTCTGACATTCGAGAGCGAAAGAGCTTCTTCTGTAATTCATACATTTGTGATCTAAGTTAGATCGATGAAGGTCCTTCAATTTTGCCATCATAGTATAGGGATCCAATCCCTTGTTTTGGCGACGAAATTGAGGGGTCATCGCAGTGAGCATGATGGATTGAGCAGTTGAGTTGTCATCGCTATGAGTCTTCCAAAACTCAAGCTCAAGCGGCTGCTCATTTCCAGGCTTAGGCCCGAGAGGTCTCTCTATCGTATAGAGCATCCTCTCAGCCCCCAGGACAATCCTGAGGTTCATATCGCAATCATGAAATTTCGCGCCATTAAAGACATTTTCGCCCATGATAATGTCTCTAACTCCGATCTTTCCAGCCATCTTAATTGCAATAATCAAACTATTCAATTAACGATATTTGGGTACAGTCCAACTGTTCAAGAAAAATAATAAAATATTAGTCCAACTAATAAATATATATAATTGACGAAATAATTTGAAAGCGCGTAATGCCAAGTATTTGAACGAAATTGCAAATTCAATACTGGCCTCCCACTATTTTTCGGTGAGCCTCTAACCCTCTGTTGAGTACTCGGGAAACCTAGTTCCCTAGTGGGCTAGGATCTCGTTAAATAACACACAACCTTGACTTTGGCCAACAAGCTGTATGATATTTAACTAGGTAGATCTCTAAGATCAATTGGATCTCATCCAATTCCTAGATCCGGTAGGTGGACCTCCAAGTCCGAAACATATATACAATATATATGCCAATATATCCAATATATTTTCCTAACATTTTTCCTCTGAATCAACTAAGCCTTGGCTTTGGCTCAACAAGCTTAATGATTCCAGTTAAGCGAGACCCATTGACTTTGGAAAGCTTCGTAATCAATGTCGATGAACAAGAAGTGATCTTGACTTTGGCCAAAAAATCACAACTTGGCCAAGACATGCGATATGGAACAAAGCCTTCATGATTCAAACACATCCGCGATGGACAAAGGTCTTGATTTTGGCCAACAAACCAAAGTCAATCTTGGATCTTGAGAATGAATCACTCAATGGAAGGAAAACACTTAGTATTTGTTGAGGGTTTTTCGCGTAAATTGACAACCAATTTATTATCTTTGATTAGGTCTCATCATACACCCTTAAACATGCATTCTAAAAGCATAATAAGGCGCGATAAATAAATTAATAATGATATGCGGATGAATATCTCACAAATTGTTCCTATAACAAATCACTCACTTTCCTCTCCCCGGCTAGCACTATTCTAACTTCTACCCAATTACATAATACAATAAATAAACCTCATTACATTGAGGGGAATTGGTGAGAAGAGAATTACAAAGAATTGAGAGATAAAGGCTGGACACGCAGGTCCAATATAATAAATTCTAAATTTATTACAACAATTTCCAAAATTGCCCTCACCCATCTAATATCCATCTGATATACATTATTCATACAATACATCCATGTATTCACACAAAGCATGTTATTCAATCAATCTAATCCAATTAATTAATCTTTGAATTAAGTGATCATCCAATGTTCAAACAATGATTTGATTTGCGCGAGTCCAACTCGTTTGAGAATAAGTACTCAAAGTGTGTATTCTCGAATTATATCAAACTACAATTTTAAATCCGATTTAATTTGTATTCAATACTAATTCTTTATTTAATTCCAAATTAAATAATTACACTTTTAATGTGCCTTTGCGACTTATATTCTAAATCTAATTTTAATGGGTCTCAAAGCCCAATTAACATCCAATGTCAATTAATTAAAGTCTAATGGACTTTCAATTAATTTCTTAAGGCATGGACTTTGGCAACCAAAGCCCAATAAGGAATCACCATTTGCCGTAAAATTAATTTTGGCCCAATTAAATTTTAAAAGGCCCATTTATTATATTTGGACTTAATGAAATGGTTTATTCCCAATTTGTATCAAATACAATTGTCCTAAACCAACTTGGCCAAACCAAGCCCATTAGACCCAAATACAACAATTTTAGCCCAATTCCAAATTAAGTCTAACTAATTAAATTCTAATATTCCAAATATCACAATTTATTTAATTAAAGTGTTTAGCCATAATTAATTATTTAAACTAACATTTCCAAAATACCAATTTACATAATTAATCATGCTTTATTATATTCAATTCATGTCCAACACAATTGAAACAAAATCAACTCATTTACATGCTCTATATGTCACGGATACAAAAAGATTAAAAAAAAAATGGTACTGAAAAGATAATTCGAGAGTGCAACTAGTATTGTTAACGATAATAATTGTTAATAACTTATCAAACATCAAGAAAATTAACAACTTACACATAAATATATAAGAAAATTAACTTGGTCCATATTTACTTGAACATAAAAAAACAATACTTGGTCCATATTCTTCGATCAGTACCAGTCAACTCCAAGAACATGAGCTGCCATGTCTGATCTGGTACCTCCATTATCATCTCCATTTTCATGAATCCTGCTAAAATTAAAAGCTCTTGCCCCCGAAATTTTCACCATAAGCGATGACTCTCGTGCTCTCTCCATTGCCTTTTGGGTTAACTTGTTCCTCAAAAGAGTAAAACCCCATGTTAAAATTCTGAAACTCCGCCTCGTTACCTGATAAAGTAAAAGAATTATGAGCTTTATTAATTGCATTAACAGCAGCAGCAGCATGGTTAGGGTTAGGGTTAGGGTTTGGAGCTTGATCTTCTTGTCTAGGCACTGAATTCTTCTCTCCCTCAGTCTCCCTATACTTGTTGAGATAAGACTTTAAAGGGCCAACATAATTCTCAAACCCTAGGGTTGTCATTGCCCACAAAAGATCATCTCCGTTGATCGTTTTTCTCTTCTCTCTTTGACATTTATCTGATGCTTCGCCTGTAATGAAGCTTATGAACTCAGATACACATTCTTGCACAGTTTCTTTAGCTTCTTTGGAAATTTTTGCATTCGCCGGAAGGGACGTTTTCATGATCCTGCTTATATTCGCGATAGGCAGGAACTGGTCTTGCTCTTTTGAGGAACTATCCGAAATGTTCTCAGACATTGGATTGTCAATAGGGCTTGTTTGGTTTCTTTTTCCTGGAGGAGGAGGATAGATGTGTTAATTATGGAGAAAAAGAAGAGGGGATAATTTTTTTTTTTTTTTTAAATTCTTGTTTAGGAATCTATTGTTGGGGACCTTGTACTTATAAGCTAAGAGGAGTGAGAGGAAAGGAAGTTAGAAGCCAAAATATAAAAAAGTGGAAAGGCGGTTTGATGTAGACAGAAAAGGAAAGAAACAACCACTTGTGGGATTCGAATCACTTCTAAAGAAGGTTTGAGGGAAAAGAGTATCTGGTTTGATGATGTAGGACTCGGGATTTTCATAGAGTGTATTTCTTGTAAGAATCTGGGATAATCGGAGATTTTATCCGTTCTGCTTTAAGCTCGGAACGAATGATTTGATAGTGGGATTTTCTACGATTTAAAAAAAAAAATTGAGGGAAAAGGAAAAAAAAAATAGAACAAGAAGATGATAGAGAATTGAAGTGATCATCATCTCTTGTTTCATTGATTTTAAATGGGGACTAATTTGAAGTGGAAATATGAGTGTGTATGTTGATATTTCTTTGTCAAAACATACTTTTGGACCACATGTGATGAAAAAGTTTTTCCATATCCAAATGTTATCTTTTTAAAAAAAAATTAAAATAAATAGATTATGTTAGTAAAAGTGTTATTTGTTCATGAGTTAGATACATTTTGTGGGTAATAATTGGATCGACTGATAACACTTTTTGAATATTTTTAATTTTAAAGGTCTAAATTCAAATTTCTCTCGTCATAGGATCAAACTCACTTCAAACGTACATGTGTCCTAAATTACACAATTTTACATAGTTAATTAATGGGTTAACAGTGGTCTCCAAGCCAAGTAATGAATAAATGAATTCATTGACTCTCTAACACGAAATCCAATATATTATAAGAAAAAACACATTATATATATTTATAATCTTTTAGTTTGGTTCTCCTTTTATTATATAGTAATGGATCATGATTCATGCATGGTATCTTTTGTACAGCTAAATAAAAAAAAAAATGTTTTTTTTTTTTTTTTTAAAGTTGGGCACTAGCTAGAACTTATGCTTTTCACTTTGCTTCTCTTTCATTGTTGATGTCTATAGCAAGATTCTCATCTCTACATATAACCCATATTTTGAAAATCTGATCAAATCAGTAAATTGATTGGTCAAATCAGAAATCGATCTTAAATTCGGTTTGGTTAAGTTTTAAAAATCGAATTTTTAAAAAATCTGCCAAAATCGAAGAATCAAATCACACTGGTTCTAGTTTTTTAAATTTTAAAATAAAAAATAAAAAATAAATATTTTTTATAATTTTTATTTAATTAAAATTATTTAAGATATCATTTGGTTTTACAGATTCAACCGATCAAATCAATAACTCATTGAACCTTTTAAATCAATAGTTAGATCACTTATTCAGATTTGAAAATATTGTATATAATATCCAATAAATCGCATTTGGTAATATAAAATGAGCCTTAATTTTTAATAGGTCGCTCCCACACAATATGATATTATTTGCTTTAAAATTGTACTTTTGTGGTTTTATTTTTTAATCAATCCAAAAGCACTCATACATTAAAAATGGAGATTTGTTTTTTCATATTCCTCTATTTATCATAAAAATTTGTGACAGAAACATTTTAGTTTACTACTCCCTTCATAATTATATATTAATAGGCCGTCTCAGGTACAAGCAAATTAATTTCTAACTCATTGAATAATTAGCTGCTTACAATTATAAGCCAAAATATGAAATTGAAAATAATTATTGCTTCAAAAGTTACTTCTTGACTTCTCTAATAACAACAGCTAGTTGTGCATAAGTGTCACTTGGACCTATATGTTTTTAATTGCTGGCTAAATTGAGCTAATCATAATTATTTAATTCTTAACATCTCAATCTCAACTCACATTATATATTTGTAGTCAAACCCTAAAATTCAATTTAAAAAACCCTAAACTTCAATTTTTTTTTAAAAAAAACTAAGCCTTTAAACCAAATTGTGCCACATGGCTCATTTTCTAACCACATTTACCTATTCCTCTAAATCTTCATTACAATAATAATTTGGACTGTCTCCAACTTGCTGTCTCCTCAATAAATTAAAAAGAAGAGTCTCAATATTAATTTACAGATGGGTTGTCTTAATGGGTTTTTTTTCCAATTTTCCACCCACAATCACATTTTAAAATTCAACATGGAAATTAGGATTAAATATGATAATTTATCATCAAAACGATGATGTATTACATCAAAAAAAGACTTTTATTGATACTTGTTAATAATATCAGTAATATTGAAATCAGATATTATTGACACTAGTTATTAGTGTCAGTAATTTTCCGACAATGCAATATCAATAATATTCTAAGACAACAGTATCATGATATTTTAACACGAAAATATTATTATATTTCTAACAGTAAAGTATCAATAATATTCTAAAACAACAGTATCGGTGATATTTTGAACAAAAATATCATTAAACTAAAATATCACTAAAATATTGATACAATTTTAAGTATCAATATTTTATGTTACCATTTAGTGTCTGTAAATTATGTTACAATGTTATCAGAATTTTTTTTAAAATAAAAAATTAAATATATACCTAATAAGAATATTTTTAAATAAAAAATTAAATACATATATCAAATTTGAAAACATAACCAAATACCACATGGTACTGAAATCTAAATTCATATAAGCATCTCATACATTCAACATTCTTATAAAAGTTGGGTAAACACCCTTATTCCAAAATAAACACAATATTCTTAGTTATATGGCCATTAGTCAGTAATTTCAACAAAAATATTAGATAAGTATTCAATTAATAGAAAAATAACTACCACCGTTAATCCGAAATTCAACTTCCAACATACACCACCCGCATTTCTAGCAACTTCATTTCTAAAAAAAAAAAATCAATTGCAAATACATTAACAACCAATAATTATTTTGTAATCAATAATTCTAATCTCACAAAAAATAAAAATCTTTTATTGCTAAATTATTATACACCTAGTAAACATTCAAGATGGAATTATACTATACCAATAAGAATACTTTCGATATTCTTGAAGACAACTATTGTAATAATATTATACATACATTATAATAGAAAAGAAAATTACTAGATAATTGTAGGCTATTATTAACTTGACAACTTATGTAGTCCATTGATCACGAAGTCTTGAAAGAAAATCCTTGTTGTAGTCATCAATTCTCTTAAACCAAAATTGACTATTAATAACAAGTTTTTTATAGAAAAGAAATTAACTATTTTGTATTTTAAAGTATTTTTTAAACTTACATTATTTTTAAGAATGTTGACATTTGTAACAATGTCCTCCATATAATTCATGACAAATAGCCACACTCAAAGCTGACAGGTTGTTGCGGGCACTACATAAAAATAAATTAGACTAATGTACATAATTAATTGAAAAAACTAAAAATATTAGTTTTCATTTATACCTTCACAGAGATCCATTAAATAGCACCAGACTTTGTATCAGCCTTCAAACATTGGTGTACTCTAATCCCACTACAAGTAACACATAGCGGATGACGGATATATGGAGTATTTTCTAATAAATCAAGAAATTAAAAAAAAATAATAATAAAATATAATAGAATAATAAATTCCACTCAACTAATTCACTATCTGCATCAACTCAACATATTAGTTTTCTGCAGTTGCTTGCAGCAAGCAGCAAGGAGCAGAAGCAGTTTTTTTTTTTTTTTTTTTTTTTTGGAAACGATGGAAACCCTACCACCAAACCACCCATTCTGGGCCGCGGCGCAGGTAAAACCACTGGCTGTCCCAGACTCTTACAAGAAGTGCACCCCCTGGATTCGAACCCAGAACCTCAAGGTGAGATCTTGAACCCTACACCACCAAGCCACACTTGCTTGTTGCTTGCTACTGCTGCTGCTTGTTGCAGGCAGCTGCTGCTATCTGCATGCTTGTAGCTAACAGCAGCAACCTGCAGTAGCAGAGCAGCTAGCAGCTAGTGCTGCCGCCTGCCTGCAGTTACTCTATAACAGGTTTTTTTTTTTAATAAACTAACAAACATATGTACATAAACAACTAACATTTTTTAATAAACAACTACACACAACTAATCCTTTTTAAGAATTTATTATTTTATCAGCCACTTGTATTACTTCAAGTGTGTACTTCCCATGGCAGTCAGCTCGTGCCATTAACCAAGCTCACTACGGTCAATCTCTCGCTCTAAACTCTAGATACTGTTGTGATTCTCTGATCACTGAATAGCGTTTTTGAGGAACAACTGAATCTATTACTATTTGAATAGACTTTATTTAAAGTGTTACAAACTTTACAAAAACCTTACATTCTCTTTCTACACTCTCTAAGCTTTCTTGCCTTGAAACTTAATATTTGAGATGCCTTAAGCTCACAAACGAGCTCTGTATTTATAGCACAATTCTTGCTCAAATTTTTCAACACATGAATAGTGTCCATCGAAAGTAGTTTGGAAGTTTGCTCAAGATTTCCACAAACTTAATCTTCCACCGAAAGTTGCATGGTAGCTCTCCTCTCATGCATGGCAGCTGGACTCTACAATCCTCCCTTCCAGTTGCATCCAAAACGATTTTCATCTGATAGTTATCCCGGCTATGTCTCTGCACAACTCTAGCTTGTCCCGAGTAACCACATTTGTTAACATGTCAGCTGGATTCTCATATGTATGGATCTTCATTAGTCTCAGCAATAGTTGATCCATCTCATCGCGTATCCAATGATAGTGAATATCGATGTGCTTCATTCGGGCATGATACATTGAGTTCTTGCTCAAGTCCATAGTACTTTGACTGTCACAATGTATCTTGTATATGTCTATTTGATCTCTAATTATTGGAGAAAATGATTTAATCACAACATTTCCTTTCATGCTTCCGCTGCTACAATATACTCAGCTTTTATTGTGGATAATGCAATACATCTTTATAATCTTGACTGCCATGATACAGTTACCCATGTAAAAGTGTAGAGAAAACTTGATGTAGATTTTCTACCATCAAGATCTCTTGCCATATCTGAATATGTATAGTCTTCCAAGATTTGATCAGCTCATCTGTAGCACAGACATAACTTTGATGTACCCTTGAGGTACCTGAGAATCCATTTAATTGTCTCCCAATGTTGTTTTCCTAGGTTAGAGAGAAAACGGCTCAATACACCCACTACGTAAGCAATATATGTCCGATACATACCATAGCATACATTAGGCTTCCAACAGCTGAAGAATATGGTACTGATGACATCTCATCTATCTATTTCTTAGATGAGGGACATGAACTCTTGCTCAATTTGAAGTGGTGCGTTAGCGTAATACTGACAGGTTTGACACTCTGTATATTGAATCTCCTGATTATCTATTCAATATAACTCTATTGTGAAAGCCACAACCTTTTGTTCTGTCTGTCTCGAACTATCTGGATTCCCCAAATCTGTTGTGCTAGTCCTAAATCTTTCATGTCGAAAGACTTAGAGAGTTCCTTCTTCAGCTGGCTGATCTTCACTGCATCTTGTCCAACGACCAACATGTCATCTACATATACCAGAAGAGCAATGAAATTTCCATCCAGAAACCTTTGAATATAAACACACTGGTCTGTTGCAATTCTTTTGTAACCCTGACTCACCATGACCGAGTCAAACTTCTTGTACTTCTGCATTGGTGCTTACTTGAGGTTGTACAAGCTCTTCTTCAGCTTGCAAATAAGGTTATCTTTTCCTGAGACCTTGAAACCTTTTGGCTACTCCATGTAGATTTCTTCATTTAGATTACCATGAAGAAATATTTTCTTAACATCCATCTGTTCAAGCTCTAATTTCAAACTGGCTACCAATCCTATAATAACTCGGATTGAAGTCATTTTTACAACTGGTGAAAAAATTTCATCAAAGTCGATTCTTTTTTTCTGTAGGAATTACTAATCAAGCTTTTTGTTTCACCATATTTCCATTGCCATATTTCATCAGCTTTAACACCTATTTTTTCTTCAGTGCCTTCATGTCTTGCGGGAACTTGACTATCCCATAGGTATGATTCTTCTGCAAAGATTTCATTTCATCATGCATTGCGTGCAACCATTTTCCTTTGTCTTTATGAGATACAATTTCATTGAAACTTTCTGGCCCCCCTCGTTAGTAAGCTAAATATAATCAGATCCTGAGTATATGTTTGATGGAATCCGGTCTCGCTCAGATCTTCTTACTGGAGGTTCAATGGTTTCTGGAGGTCTGTCGTTATCCAGATATGTGGATGATCATGTAGGCTCTGCTTCTGACATATCATGCACCCAATTATTATTTGTGGCCACTTGTGTTGGTGTCGGGGTTGTATTTGGATTTGAATCGGTTTTATCGGCACTGGAATTAGAAGACATTTTAGGCTTTTCAATATCTTTTATTATATAGTCTTCAAGAAACACTACATCCCCGCTTCTGATGACTTTCTTTTCCTTCGGGTCCCATAATCTATATCCAAATTCCTCGTCTCCATAGCCTATGAAGATGCATGGAGTAGTCTTGCATCGAGCTTCTGCCTGAGCTCTTTGGATACGTGTGCAAAATCTAAACAACGAGAATATGAGAGATTCTTGCCAGACCACACTTTCTCCGAAATCTCAAAATTCAATGGTACAGATGGTGATATATTGATCAGGTAGCTGGCGGTATGAACAACTTCTCCCCATAATGGCTTTAGCAGCTTAGTCATGTTGACCATGCTTCTGACTTTCTCCATAATGGTGCGTTTCATTTTATCAGCAATACCATTATGTCGTGGAGTGCGTGGAAAAGTCATTTCTTGTCGAATGTCGTGGCTTCTGTAGTAGGCATCTGATTACGCCTAAAAAGTACTTGTGGTTATCGCAGTATAGTTGGGGTGTCGATTCCTCAGAGAGATGGTTACATGAACTAATTTACTCAAACAAAACATTAGCAATAACTTAATAGAAAAAGATAGATTGATTTGATAAAGTAAAGTAAAAACTATAAAAAGATGTTGAAGAATATCAGTAGAGATATATGGCAAAACATTGGGAATCCCTCTTGTATTAAACTCATATATTCAGTTATCGATTCTTGTTATTACTCAACTGAAAGTATCACATCCCAAAGCAACAGTCGGGGGATATTCAATTCTACACATATTCAATTCTAAGTTAATCAATGATTATTTTCTCTATGTTAACAACACATAAAAGTCATCATTACGAGCTATCTAACATCGACAATATACCATCAGGCAATACTGCAGCAGAAGACCAACACATAAAACAACTTTACCAGTCATAACTGGGTTCGCAAATCACATATAAAATAAGCATGACTGGATCTATATAGGAGTTGATAAAACACAATCTCTCGGCTCAGAAATCGTAAGATAATAAAGAATAACAACCTTCAATTGTATTAAACGTTAAAAATTACTTTAAGAATCAACAACATAAATATAGAAATTCAAATACAAAAGTTCATCCCTAACTTTGCCTAAAAGATTAGTTATCCATGCGGAATAGAGAGATAACCTGAATAGATCGGAGAGACGGCATGTTTGTCTTTGAAGTTCTTCGTTCTTTATCTCTCAATATTGTGTTTGTGGCTCTTTTTGTGTGTTTATCCTCTGTTTCTCTCTGATTTTCTCCTCTTTTAGGGTTTGGACGAAGTTGGCTTTATATATGGAGGTCTCGGAATCATAATACGTATCAAAGACGTCAAAACTCAGGGTTTAAGGTGTCTGGGGCACTACAGCGCTGGTCTTTGGGCACTGCGGCGCCCAACCTGCTGGAAAATGTATGTTTGCCGATTCTGGGGGCGCGTCGCAACGCCCATGAGTGACGTGTCGCGACACGCGATAGGTGAAAATTATGGCTTCGTGCTTTCTTCATTTCCGCTCTTCCCGCGTG